>JAFIRS010000295.1:600000-870594 GCA_018342105.1 Gonioctena quinquepunctata
TCAATGGAAGGTACCTGGAAGCCTGTTTGTACCCACATATAAAAGAAGGATCTAAAAATTAAGTAATCAACTACCAAAATGTATGCTTGCAATTACAAGTTGCGAAATTCACAAATTTTATTACTACCTGAGACTGGTTAATTTTGTTGATTATCACATAACTTAAACCTAGCTGCTTTAGACAACAAAGATTGACCCCAACTGCAATAAACGAACTTTGCAATGACATTTATATGTGCCTCAATAACAAGCAATTCCCAGTTGGTGTGTTTTTCGATATAATTAGAGCATTCGATACAATGAACCAAATTGTACTCTTGGAAAAATTGTACTGAACTGGAATTAGAGGAATTGCTAACAAGTGGGTTGCCTCTTATCTGTAAAACAGATCACGGGTAGTAGTTATTGAGTCTGTGAAATCATAGCCTGCTTCAACTACAATAGGGGTTCCACTAGGGTTGACTCTGGCACCACTTTTCTTTATAATATTTATGAGTGATATGCTAATTTTTTGCTGGACCATACTTAATAGTTCTAATAGAGTATGGACCAGCAAAAAACTATCATCTACCCAGATGGCATGAGAACATAGTGGCTCAGAACGAGCTCTTGCTTTCCATAAAAGCAGCGAATTCAGCTGTAGAAGCATATGACAAATGGTGTAAAAACAGTGATTTGGTGATCAACATATCAAATACATATCCATATCAAATATAAGTCCATAAAGCATAATACACGAAGAAGTAATGAACTACTATTACCTTACTCTCGTTTAGCTATGGACTAGGACTTTTCTAATTTAAATCTATGTTTGAACTGTCTATATACTTATATAGGTTAGTACTCTTGTTTTTGACTAGTCTGATGAAATTGTATGTGTACCATTGTAGAATTTTCAATAATGAATAAATTTCTATTCAAAATTCTTGTGCAGCAATTTATTCCTTCAATCATTTTTTCCTACAGAAGAAAAAAGCTGGCAGAAAATCAAAGAAACCGTCGAAGATAACATCTGAAGATGTTCAAGATCAGGAGGAGGAGGGTGAAGAAGAAGAAGAAATTGAGGTGATTTTACCAATAAACATTATTTCAAATCTTTCCATAGAACTGAAAAATATTTTCATCTCGAAAGATAGATGTATATATTTCATTTTGCCTTTATACCTTTATTACAATGGATTATGTTTGTCAGAGTATCATTAAAAGTATACAAGATGTCCCTGAAAATAGTGTGTTCGGTATTTAGACTGAAACATGCTCAATTCTACATATGTAAAAAAAATCAACTTTAATTTTTATGAGAATTGAGTGAAATCTGGAGAAATTTCCAACAGTTGGTAAGGTTAATGTTGGGTTTAGATGGAGTGTAATATTTACACAACCTTTGAGAGTTTCATCTAATTTTCTGGACGAATTTTGTCGCATTTGGTTATTGGCTTTGTTAATGAGTTTATTAGGTTTATTAACATGTGTTGGTTTTTTATTACAAGGAATGGATTTCTCTATAGCATGTTATTTGGAAAAATGATTGCCTTTAGTGTATGGAGCAATGAAAAGATCCACAGACCTTTTACTTACTGTCGTACAATATCCAAAATGTTTTCTTCTGCATCGAGTATTCGATCGCTATGTGTTCTTCTTCTCCACTTGTCTTTTTCGTTACCCCACTAACAGCCTTACAGTCTTTGGGGCACAGCCACATAGTCTTACTGTTGCATTATCGTATATCGCTCCAAAACGCACTAGTCTGATGAAATTTTATAACTGTATGTCTACAATTGTAGAATTTCGAATAATGAATACATTTCTATTCAAAATTCTTGTACAGCAATTTATTCCTTCGATAATTTTTTCCTACAGAAGAAAAAAGCAGGCAGAAAATCAAAGAAACCGTCGAAGATAACATCTGAAGATGTTCAAGATCAGGAGGAGGAGGGTGAAGAAGAAGAAGAAGAAATTGAGGTGATTTTACCCATAAACATTATTTCAAATATTTTCATAGAACTGAAAAATATTTTCATCTCGAAAGATAGATGTATATATTTCATTTTGCCTTTATACCATTATTACAATGGATTGTCGAATCAAATATGCTTTATTATCGAAGAACATAATTCTTATTGACAAAGCCAGTGTAAATATAAAAACTTATAACTTAACAAAAGGCATTTACAGTCACAATTAAATTGATGAAATTAGTCACACAATAAAAACATGTATATAATATAGTTGTAGGTGTACACACCTTCACTCAAGTGTAAAATTAAAATTTGATACAAATTACCTAAAACATTACTTTTTTTTTTTGAGCTATAGATTATCACAGTAAAATTCCCTTAAATTATAGTATGCTTTAGTGGCAAGCATACTGTTCAGGCCTTTCCTGAATTGTTTGTCATCACATACATTTTTGATATTTGCTGGTAGGTGATTATATATCTTCAAATTTTCATATATTATAGAATTTTTTTATGAGTGATGTTCTTGGAATTGGTAATCTCAGATGAAAATATTTTGTGTGTTGTGTCTATTGATATTCACTGTTTTTTATGGACTAAACAAGCCGTCTCTAGTACAAAAAGGCAAATAACTGTCGGTATTTGTTGATTTTTGAATAGTAATCTACAGTGATTTCTCGGTTTTGCACCACACATATGACGGAGTGCTCTTTTTTGTAGAACAAAGACTGAATTTAACAGCTGAGAGCTACAGAATCCCCAGAATGCGATACCATATCTTATATGGGACTCAACAAGTGCCTACTATGTTATTTTTGCTAAATCTTGACCTAGTTCATGAAATACCACTCGAACCGCAAAACAGTCTGATGCTATTTTTTTGTTCAGATTTGATTGTGGTCCATGTATTTCGATTTATGATCGATTAGTAATCCTAGATATTTACTGCATTCACTATTTATTATTGCCTGGTTACCCAGGGTCAGGTCATCAAAGCCAAATCTGAAAGATAGTATTTTGGTTTTAGATATATTAAAACACTTGAAGTTGGCATAGCACCATTGCTTTACTTTATCTACGTCAAGGGAAATATTATTTTTCAAAGTGTCTATATCCTTCCCACTCCACAACAACGTAGTGTCATCGGCAAAAATAGTAAAATTTCCATGAATATTTATAGTGGATAAATCATTTATATAAAGCAAAAACAAAACTGGGCCCAAAACCGAACCTTGAGGTATTCCATGGATTATGCTGCCAATCTCTCCGAGTATTTCCCATCGCTGCGTACAATTTGATAACGTCCTGATAAATATGAGTCGAACCAATCTGAAACCATACCTGTTCATTTTTTTCAAAAGCAGTCCATGATTGACGCAGTCAAAAGTTTTTGAAAAATCGCAAAAAACTGCTGCTGCTACATCCTCAGTATTAAGCTTCAAATAAAGATTTTCTAAACATGTGAAAAGAGCATCACTTGTATTCTTCTGAAAGCCAAATTGGCATGGTGACAAAATATTATGTTTGCTTAGAGATTTGTTTTTTTATTAATTTTTCAATTACTTTTGATAGTGTGGATAAAAGAGAAATTGGGCGATAGTTTGCCAGATTTGATGGGTCTCCTCCTTTAAATAATGAAATTACAACAGACAACTTCAGACTGGAGGGAAATCTGCCTGTAGCAAATGAAATATTTATTGCCTCTGCAAGGGTGTCAAGAGCCTCATCCGAGAGGTTTATTAGTATATTTAGTGATATTTCATCCTCACGACATGATTTTTTCTTTTTGATTTCTTTAAACGTATCATGTAAATCATGCCGATTTATCGGTAGAAAGCAAAATGTCTCCGGAATGAACATTCCTGACATACAGTGTGACCCATTTAAAATGGAACCACCCCTGTAAAATACGCATTTTTCAGTCATTCTCAAAAAAAAAAATGAAAATTAAGCATCAAAAACTGTATTTCGACACAAATTCTCATAACTTTAGTTTCATTTCCAAGGCACCTATGGTTTTTTTTCTTCGTCAAAAACGGCAAAAGTTTATTGGCAATTTTTGTTTCAAAATTTGATTACACCACTGGATTCGTAGTCGTTATAAATGGAAACCATGAAAATTTCATAAAATATTGGTTAACAACGAAGTTACAACAACTTTAATTTTGGAAACAAAGTATTTGATTATAATTTTTATTTGGATTATAGACATATTTGAAATATGGCAACACTGCCTATACAAAGTAGAACACCGGTGAATTTATACAGCGAAAATCCAAAGTCAATAGCTCATTCCGTTCTACAGTTATAACTCCTGAACGTATGGTAATGTGAGCGATTTGTGGTGGAAGTGATTTTGTAATAAAAATCTGTCTACGCCACTGGATTTGTAAATTATATTCCCTTATAATCATTTATTTGAGTTTAGGTTATAAGTGTATTCGAAAATAACAGAAAATTCAAAATGTATTTTCAAGTTATGCTGTTTTTAATAGCCGATAAAAACGAAATGAACCGAATCAAGTTTTAAATTATCAAAATTATTTAGTCAATAATAAAACAGAAAGCAGGACGAAAAATGTTCCTTTTGAATTCTGCAAAACTCAACTAAAACAAGCTTTCAGAGAAGGTATCAATAATTTGAGGAAAGCTGAACTAATATATTGGGCATAGGTATTGTACTAAATCAATAGTAGGCTGTGATTTAGTACACCACAAATCGCTCACATTACCATAAGATAAGATAAGATCTTTATTCACCATTATATACATAATCGGTATATGAAAACATGCATAGTAAACATACACGGTATCACAAGCGATTTGTTTTGGTATGTCAGCATTTTATGTAAATAGTTTAAAAATACATCCTTAATAATAAAAATATAACTATGAATTTAAAATATAACAATTAGTTTAAAAAGACATAACGAAAATAAGGTACAGTAATACTTCTGTGATAATATACAGATTTGTTTAGTTACTCTTAGCACGCGCACAAGAGAACTTCTTACATGACATTTATTTTACTTTCAGGAGTTATAACTGTAGAACGGAATGAGCTATTGACTTAGGATTTTCGCTGTACAAATTCACTGGTGTTCTACTTTGTATCGGCAGTGTTGCCAGATTTTAAATATGTCTATAATCTAAATAATAATTATAATCAAATACTTTGTTCCCAAAATTAAAGTTGTTGTAACTTCGTTGTTAACCATTATTTTTTCATGAAATTTTGACGGTGTTCATTTATAACGACTACGAATCCAGTGGTGTAGTCAAATTTAAAAACAAAAATTGCCTAATAAACTTTTGCCGTTTTTGACAAAGAAAAAAACCATGGAGTGCCTTGGAAATGAAACTAAAGTTATGAAAATTTGTGTCAACATACAGTTTTTGATGCTTAATATTAAAGAAAAATATTTTTGAGATTGACTGAAAAATGCGTATTCTACAGGGGTGGTTCCATTTTAAATGGGTCACACTGTATATGACATTGGGTCCAAAGTAGATGGCCAGATTTACCTCTCAGACTATTTATAATTGCCCAGTTTTCTCTACTCTGATTTTTTGCTTCTGAAAGCCTTTTTTTATAATATATTTTGTTAGAAAGTTTTATGTCTATAAGTTTTATGTCTATACTTATTAACATAGTTTAGGAATGATTCATTTTCTGTAATTTTTTTCAAGATTAGTAAAGATCTCAGATTTTTTGCTGAATTTTTTATACCTTTCGTGATCCAAGATTTTTTCGGTTTATTTCTCTTTCTAATTCTGCAGATTGGGAAGCTTGCATTGAGAGTGTCTATCAATTTCTCATGAAATGAGCATAGAGGGTTGTCAGAACTCAACACCGTACTCCACCCAACTTCATTAGACAATTGTTTAAATTTGTTGAAGTTTTTGAGACTATAAATTCTACCAAAACTTCATTCTTTCGCATTTTTATTCTTTACGTTCTCGTTAAAATCATATTTTACAATCAATGCTTCAATAATTAGCATATTTTGGGCATATTTTGGCAATTTTCCATCTATCTTGTAAACATCCAGTTTTCAATGCTAGATTGAAAATGGACTGGAGTGGTTTGGCTAGGATTGCAGTGCAGTCTCTAACTAGAAAGCTTGGGATTGAGTCGTATCCAGATGTATGTTTGGCTTTAAGTTTCTTTAAACCTTTTAGTACCTCTATTTCACCCTGCAGATGAATAAATTCCTATTCTATGCTTTGTATTTCAATCATTTTTTCCTACAGACGAAAAAACCTGGCAGAAAAGGAAGGAAACCCTCTAAGATAGCAACTGAAGAAGTTGAAGATCAGGAGGAGGAAGGCGATGAGGAAGTTGAGGTAAATTTACATTATTTAAAAACTTGCCATATAACTTGAAAGTACTTTCATCACGAAAGATATATATTTTATTTTTTCTTTACACCAATATTACAATAGAGTGTGTCAGCGTATCACTAGAATTATTTTCCACAGAAAAAGCCAGCTAAAAAAGGTAAAAAATCCCCGAAGGCAGCAACTGAAGAAAACCAGGACGAGGATGATGAGAGCCAATATGAGGTAATAAAAAAAAAATGGCTTTGGCCGTGAAAGCAAATAAGCACTAACGATATCGGTTTGCAGGTCCAGTCCGTACTAGACGAGAAAATGATTGGTGGAGTCCGCCATTACCTGATTAGATGGAAGGGCTATGAAGAGGAAAGTGATACTTGGGAGCCCGAAGACACACTTGAATGCCAAGATCTCATTGATGAATTCAAAGAGAAGAAAAAGAAGAGCAAGTCAGAGAAAGGGAAAAAGGCTCACAAAAAAGAGAAGAAAGAAGTGAAAGAGCCCGATTGGGACGAAAATGAAGATTTCGAGGTAATTGTTTTTTGCTTTTTATCAACACTACGTTATTGGTTTACGGCTAGGTGTCCTCTGTACCTTGTTCCGAATGGGGCACTACATCTAATCAAAAAAAAATCACAATGAGTTAGCATCCTAGGTACTTCAATTTCCGAATCCGGCTCGAAGGACCATGTTCTGAAAGTTTTCACACTATGTGGACAATTTCTCGAAACTGACCAAGAATTTCCTTCTTTCTTGTTATTATTTGTATTTTGATTCAATGATACAACAAAAAGTCTCTCAAAACTCAGAAATTTATATAAACATGTGTTTTTGCTGTCCCTGTCACATCTCTCAGAATCCTGTTCAAAGAACCACATAAGTTTTTTCTGTGGAGGCATATTTCCTTTGATATAACTGCAAAAGGACAAAACATCTGCCAACATCCGGCTTGAAGGACCACATATCCACAGAATGGCAAAATATTGAAAATTATATTTATAACAAATAGTTCCTGCTTGTTCATCATTGAATACGATTTTGAAGTCTGGAAACTTTCCTCAAATCTGACCAATCCCACATATTTCGAGCTCAGTTTCTTCCTGTTTTCAACCTATTTGAGGTTATTTCTTCCTTTCCAAAACACTCTCAAACGGACTTCCATAAACCTGGATTTTTGCCGTGCCAGCTGGAATCTGATTACGAAGCTAAATAAAACCCACGAGAAGTTAATAAAGCAAGTTGAATAATCTCTATAATAAAACACACAAACAGGAAATGGTAAAGGGCATGTGAGCGAAACATAACCTTTTATTTCTGCAAATTATATGAGATTGTCAGAATCGCATGATATGAAAGAATGATCTCAACAGCATTATAGCTTAGTTTTTTCCTGCTTTCATTCGACAGGAGGTTATTTGTTACCTTTAATTGATAAACTATAATCACTTGCTCCAAAATATTTGTTTTCTTATAAGATACGAAATATATTTCGATATATTGATACAACAAAAACCCGCTCAAAACGTCTGAATTTTCCATAAACCTGGGTGTTTTCCATCCACATCACGGAACATTAACCAAAATCCGGCTCGAAGGACCGCTGCCATAGGATAGAATAGGGATTAGTCCCTTCAAATTTTACCAATCATATTATGATTGATATAAATGCTATAGTAATTATATTTTTGGAGAATAATTCCTGCTCCGACCTAAGATTGAAAAAAAAAATCGATTTTGACTGACTTTTCAAGCCTGAGAACTTTCTCAAATCTGGCCAATTATCTATATTTCTAGCTCAGTTTGGGGTTATATCTTCCTTTCCCACCAAACACGCTCAAAACTTTCTTGAATTGTCTGCAAACCTGGTTTTTACCTGTCACAGGACATCTACCAAAATCCGGCTCGAAGGACCATATTGTACAGAATAGTGATCAATAAGTCCATAAAAAAAATCCGTCAAAGCATATTATGATTGATATACATAACTGATAAAAGGCAGAATAATTTTCGATAAACCCAGCTATTTACAAACCCTGTCCCCGAACATCTGCCAGAATCCGGCTCGAAGGACCGCTGTCTCAAGATAGAATAGGGATCAGTCTCTTCAAATTTTACCAATCACATGATTGATATAAATACTATAGTAATTATAGTTTTGGTATATCATTTCTGCTCGGTCCTAAGATTTAAAAAAAAGCTATTTTGACTGACTTTCTCAAATCTGGCCAATGCTCTATATTTCTAGCTCAGTTTGGGGTTATCTACCTTTCCCATCAAACACGCTCAATATTTTCTCGAATGTTCATAAACCTGGGTTTTTACCAGTCACAGAACATCTGCCAAAATCCGGCTCGAAGGACCACATTAGATAGAACAGTAGTAGGTCCCTAAAAAATCCGTCGAAGCATATTACGATTGATATACATAACTGATAAAAGGCAGAATAATTTTCGATAGACCCAGCTATTTACCAACCCTGTCCCCGAACATCTGCCAGGATCTGGCTCGAAGGAACGTTCAGTTTCCAATTTGCACTTGACCATTACAGGTGGACCGAATCTTGGAGGTGCACCACAAGCGAGGCGGGGCGCGGGAATTTCTCGTCTCCTGGAAGGGCTACGGTCCGTCGGAGAACAGTTGGGAACCGGAAGATAACATGGACTGCAAAGATCTGATTGCCAAGTTCATGGCGAAAGTGGACAAGGCCAGAGAGGTGGACGAGAAGGATCTGCGCCTGAACAGGAAGCAGGTGCAACGTTACACGCTGAGCATGCAGGAGAGATCGCGACGACTCAGTAAGAGGTTCAGCGGGAAGGAGAGGTTTGTTGGTTCCATGTATTTCGGAGCTGCGTAACGCTTTGCAATGAAAAATGGAGGTGCTTGCGTGCAATAGAAATTGCTGCACTACTTGAAAGAATTGCCAAGTGTAATGCAGCTCTTAAAAGCTTCAATGAATAATTTTTTCACTAGTTTTTCTCGACAAGCTTTATATATAGCTGGAAATATTATAGGATCTTTTTTATAGAGCATAAAATTTCCTTTCGAAATTTTTCATTTTATTAGCTCTGTAAGACGATTTTTTAAACCAAATTTGTATTATTTTGAAAGAAATTACAATTTGAAGTAATAAAACTGCTCTTACCTCTTTTTGTTTTGGACAGCAGACATTAATCATCCTTTCAGCATATTTCAGTCATGAACAATTGGATTTAGGCCCGGAAAACGCGCTGGCCAGATAATTTTCCTCTACCCTCTTGGTTTTGAAAGCAAATAACAGCATTATCCTAGTCATTATCTTGTATTGAGATGAATTGTTTAATTGGTATCAGGTCTGGAAAACATGATGGCTAGATAATTTTCCTTACACTCTCTTTGTTTTGAAAGCAAATTACAGTATCATTCTAGCGAGCGTTGAAGAAATTTACCCCAATATAAGCGATGAAACACAGTCCTTAGACATCATTTCAGCCACGTTCAATTGGTATCAGGTCTGGAAAACATGCTGGCCAGCTTAGTTTTGAAAGCAAGTTAACTGCATCATTGGTTAAAACATCCTTAAGTTTCAGCCAAGTTCAATTGGTATCAGGTCTGGAAAACATGCCAGATAATTTTCTTTACACCTTCTTGGTTTTGAAAGCAAATAATAGCATCATCCTAGCGAGCATTGTCTTGTATTGAGACGAAATTTACCTCGATGTGGTGAAACACAGCCCTTAGACAGCATTTTATACTGCTAATTTAACTTGTTCGTGCATTGTATTTTATGTGTTCTGTACTTTATTTATGCTATTTTATTTATACTATACTATTTTATTTATACATTTATACTACTATTTTATTTATACTATTTATAATTGAGAGCTGATGCTAATAAAGATTATTATTATTATTTCACCATATCTCAGCCATGTTCAATTGATACCAGGTCTGGAAAACATGCTGGCCAGAAAATGTTCCTTACACCCTCTTGTTTTTGAAAGCAAGTGACAGCATCATTCTAGCGAGCATTGTCTTGTATTCAGACGAAATTTACCTTAATACGAGTGGTGAAACACAGTCCTCTGACAGATTTTCAGCTATGTTCAGTTGGTATCAGATCTGGAAAACATGCTAAGCAGATAATTTTCTTTACATCCTTTTGGTTTTGAAAGCAAATAATAGCATCATCCTAGCGAGCATTGTCTTGTATTGAGATGAAATTTATTTTAATACGAGTGGTGAAACACAGTCCTCTAACAGCTTTTCAGCTATGTTCAATTGGTATCAGATCTGGAAAACATGCTAACCAGATAATTTTCTTTACATCCTCTTGGTTTTGAAAGCAAATAATAGCATCATCCTATCGAGCATTCTCTTGTATTGAGATGAAATTTATTCCAATATCAGTGGTGAAACACAGTCCTTAGACAGCTTTTCACCATATTTCAGCCTTGTTCAATTGATACCAGGTCTGGAAAACATGCTGGCCAGATAATTTTCCTTACACCCTCTTGGTTTTGGAAAGCAAATAATAGCATCATCCTAGCGAGCATTCTCTTGTATTGAGATGAAATTTACCCCAATATCAGTGGTAAAACACAGTTCTTAGACAGCTTTTCACCATATTTCAGACTTGTTCAATTGATACCAGGTCTGGAAAACATGCTGGCCAGATAATTTTTCGTATACCCTCTTGTTTTTGAAAGCAAGTAACAGCATCATTCTAGTGAGCATTGTCTTGTATTCAGATGAAATTTACCCCAATATGATTGGTGAAACTCAGTCCTTAGACAGCTTTTCAGCCAAGTTCAATTGGTATCAGGTCTAGATAATTTTCCTTGCGCCCTCATGATTTTGAAAAAAAATAACACATCATCCTAGCGAGCATTGTCTTGAATCGAGGCAAAATTTACTAATGTGGTGAAACACAGCCTTAGACAACTTTCACCTTTAGTTCAATTGATACCAGGTCTGGAAAACATGCTACCAGAAAATTTTCTTACACCTCTTGTTTTTGAAAGCAATAAAGATCATCTAGCCATTGTCTTGTATTCAGACGAATTTTATTTTAATACGAGTGGTGAAACATAGTCCTCTAACAGCTTTTCAGCTAAGTTCAATTGGTATCAGATCTGGAAAACATGCTAACCAGATAATTTTTCGTATACCCTCTTGTTTTTGAAAGCAAGTAACAGCATCATTCTAGTGAGCATTGTCTTGTATTCAGACGAAATTTACCCCAATATGATTGGTGAAACTCAGTCCTTAGACAGCTTTTCAGCCAAGTTCAATTGGTATCAGGTCTAGATAATTTTCCTTGCGCCCTCTTGATTTTGAAAGAAAATAACACATCATCCTAGCGAGCATTGTCTTGTATCGAGACAACATTTACCAGACCTCTGAGTGTTGTAAGAGTAGGGTTTTGCCGAATAGCCTTATGTAGCAATCTGCATTTGAAGTGTTGCCACAACCATCACTAAATGTAAACGTGCCCCCAAATAAATTCTGCCTCCATCAAAAGAGCATTGAAAATAAATTGTGCATTTTATTTACTGGAAAGCCTTTTCTGTGTAAATTCGATGTATATCGACATTGAAATATTGATAGCATATATGGTCAGTTAGTGGTTTTAAAAACGTATGGTGCATGTTTTTTTTACGCAGGATAAACCCCATTACAGTGTACAGAATCAGAAATGAAAAAATACAAAGATGATGGCTATTAGTATAGTATTAGTTGTAGCAAAAAACCAAGTCAAATAAAAGTAAATTTAAAAAATAATGATTCATGTTGTTTTTAGGGTCCAGTACCACGATGCCGAGTAACCTGTAGTACAACCACCTAATTTTAAGGAACTTGATATATCAGTGTTTATCCTTAGAATTATATTGATGTACCACGAAAAGGAAAATAGAATTTTATTTGAGAATTAGAGATTCCTTTCATTTAATATATGCTTATATTGATAAAGATCAATATTAGTTTTAAGTTTGATAAATTTTCAGAATTTATGGTATTGTCTGTAGATGAAATTATTCATGTATTGTTTATATCTGGATATAACGTTATTTCAATATTATAATATTATTTGTATTTTAAATAAATATAACTTTCCGAAAAATGCTGTGCTTCGTTTCTCGGGAGTTCAAAGGCTAAACAATTTCATGTTGATTTTGGTGTTTGCGATATCTGTCACTGGGGACATCTGCCAGAATCCGGCTCGAAGGACCATATCATATCGGACCGAATCAAGGCTATTATGGAATAGCAAAAATGTAAAATTATATCCTTTAGACCCAGTAGTACCGTGTCACAGAATGTCGCTCGAAGGTCCATTCACGTTTCCATTTTGAACTTTATCGGTTGGAGAGTGAGAAATGAAATTTGTTTCCACTTTCTCAAGATTCATTTTTTTTTAATTTAATATTTTCACAAAATTTCATTTATTTTTGGGAATCTTCAGTAGAAACGTTTAGAAAAGACTTATCAGATACCAATTTTGTGGAGATGCTGGATATGTCGCAAAACTCATATGACATGTTGAATTTTGACATATAATTTTTGTGTTCTTAGACCTTACTAACCCCAGATACTTTTTTTATTCCGGCCTTAAATCACAATTCACGTCCGCCATTTAGGATCTTAAATTTTGACAAAAAAAAACAATTTCTGGACCCAAAAATCTTCATGTGCCAAATTTGAGTAGGCACGCACCATAATTAAAAAAACTTGTTCGCCATCTTGAATTTTAATAGAATATTCAATGAATATCACCCCCAGATACCTATTTGTACTCGATTATGACAAAAAATCACCGAACCAGTCTGCAATTTTGAAACTGCCATCTTGTTTTTAGAATTCCTACAAAAGATTCCTAATCCCCGATCCCAAAAACCCCTAGATACCTATTTTTATTCTTTTGTGAGCAAAACTCGCCATACACGTCCGCAATTTTGAAACTGCTATCTTGATTTTTGGAATTTTAATAAAAAATCCGACCCCAAAAATCCCTAGATATTATATTTGCCAAAAAATCCCAAACAGGTCGCTATTTTGAAACTGCGATCTTGTTTTTAGAATTCCAACAAAAGACTCCCTAGAGACCTATTTATGACCAAAACTCACCAAATATGTCCGCAATTTTGAAACGGCCATCTTGATTTTTGGAATTTTAATAAAAAACCTCAGACCCCAAAAATCTCTGGATATCTATTTTTACTCAATTCTACCAAAAGATCCCAAACTCGTCGCCATTTTGAAACTGCCATCTTGTTTTTAGAATTTTAACAAAAGAGTCCTAATCCCTGACCCCAAAAACCCTTTTTCATTATGACCAAAACACGTACGCAATTTTGGGACTGTCATTTTATTTTTAGAATTTCAACAAGATTCCTAATCCCTGACCCCAAAAACCCCTAGAATCTATTTTTATTTTATTATGACCAAAATTCACTAAACACGTCCGCAATTTTGAAACTGCCATCTTGTTTTTAGAATTTTAACAAGATTCCTACTCCCTGGTCCCAAAAACCCCTAGATAGATACCTATTTTTAACTGACGAAACCAAAAAGGAGGAGGTTCTCTAGTCAACCCGTATATTTTTTTTTATGTATGATCTATGATCATGCATAACTTTTTACTGAGGCGTCCGATTCCGATAATTCTTTTTTCAGTGGGTAGGGTGTACTTCGAAGGTAGTCCCATTTGAATTTAAAAGATGAAATCCACCCCTAAGGGTAGCAACATGAAGGATATTGATCACTCACCCTCTGAATTCTGGTCCGTTACCCGATTCTATCAGGCATAACTTTGTACTGGGTTCTTCGATTTGGATGATTCTTTTTTTAATAGATAGGGTATACCTTATATTTAGATTTCGAATGGAATTATATACCCTTACGGGTAGAAAAATAGGGGATAATTGATTTTTGACTTATGAACATTGGCACACACATACGTAGTTGACAATGATAGATCGCTGCTGACATTATTTCAGTTCCATATCCGTCAAAACCATTATATTCTATGAGAGGATGAAATTATATACAAAGTAATGGAATAAACTAACCAGAACAACAAAAATAATTTATATTACAACAAATAGTAAAAGTAGATAATCATATTATTTAACTGGTAATATTTGAAGTAAGGTGGGTAAGTAAGTATTTTGGAAGTAATACAAAAACAAGTAGGTAGTAATTAGTATATTTTAGCCATAAAAAATTGAAAAATAAAAACTTAAAAAAAAAAATTACACCAACGAAATACGGAACTGAAACGTAAAAAATAAAATAAACTTTCTTAGTCTCAGTAACTAAGCTCCTAAACTAATGTAAGTAACTAATTTTGAGTCGGCGCCAAACAAACAAGCAAATGAATTAGGTAAGGAGTAAAATGAAGGCATCGAGTTGCGCGGTGACATTCTGATAATTTTTTTGAAGTAATTTAATGATGTTCGTTGATTGTTTGTTTGGCGCCGAGTCAAAATTAGTTACTTACATTAGTTTAGGAGCTTAGTTACTGAGACTATTTTATTTGTTGTTAAAAAGTTTTTATTTTTCAATTTTTTATGGCTGAAATATACTAATTACTACCTACTTGTTTTTTGATTACTTCCAAAGTACTTACTTACCCACCTTACTTCAACTATTACCAGTTAAATAATATGATTATCTACTTTTACTATTTGTTGTAATATAAATTATTTTTGTTGTTCTGGTTAGTTTATTTCATTACTTTGTATATCATTCCATCCTCTCATAGAATATAATGGTTTTGACGGATGTGGAACAGAAATAATGTTAGTAGCGATCTGTCATTGTCAACTACGTATGTGTGTGCCAATGTTCATAAGTGAAAAATCAATTATCTCCTATTTTTCTACCCGTAAGGGTATATAATTCCATTCGAAATCTAAATATAAGGTATACCCTATCTATTAAAAAAAGAATCATCTAAATCGAAGAACCCAGTACTAAGTTATGCCTGATAGAATCAGTTAACGGACCAGAATTCAGAGGGTGAGTGATCAATATCCTTCATATTGCTACCCTTAGGGTGGATTTCATCTTTTGAATTCAAATGGGACCACCTTCGAAGTACACCCTATCCACTGAAAAAAGAATTATCGGAATCGGACGCCTCAGCAAAAAGTTATGCGTGATCATACATTAAAAAAAAAATATACGGGTCGACTAGAGAACCTTCTCCTTTTTGGTTTCGTCGGTTAAAAATAGGTATCTATCTAGGGGTTTTTGGGGCCAGGGAGTAGGAATCTTGTTAAAATTCTAAAAACAAGATGGCAGTTTCAAAATTGCGGACGTGTTTGGTGAGTTTTGGTCATAATAAAATAAAAATAGATATCTAGGGGTTTTTGGGGTCAGGGATTAGGAATCTTGTTGAAATTCTATAAATAAGATGGCAGTTTCAAAATTGCGGACGTGTTGAGTTTTGGTCATAATAAAAAGGGGTTTTTGGGGTCAGGGATTAGGACTCTTTTGTTGAAATTCTAAAAACAAGATGGCAGTTCCAAAATGGCGACATGTTTGGGATCTTTTGGCAGAATCGAGTAAAAATATAATCTAGATATTTTTGGGGTCAGGGATTTTTTATTATGACCAAAACTCCCAACACGTCCGCAATTTTGAAACTGCCATCTTATTTTTAGAATTTCAACAAGATTCCTAATCCCTTACCCCAAAAACCCTTAGATACCTATTTTTATTTTATTATGACCAAAACTCAAACACGTCCGCAATTTTGAAACTGCCATCTTGATTTTTGAAATTTTATTAAAAAACCCCTAATCCCAAAAATCCCTAGATGTCTATTTCTATTCGATTTTGCCAAAAAATCCCAAACACTTCGCCATTTTGAAACTGTCATCTTGTTTTTAGAATTTCAACAAAAGATTCCTAATCCCTGACCCCAAAAACCCCTACTTTAAAGCTGCAAGTTACATTTGACCCACTTCTGTTGCCCGATTAACGTGAAATTTGGCAGGTGTTCATAGTTCCCGTAACAATGCATTTAGCAATTTTTTTTAGGAAAAAATAACAAAATGGCGGACGAGATTTGTGTTTATGGTCCGATTTGACTCAAAATTGGTGTGGGGGGGTTTTCAGGTCGAAGACTATGAATTTTTTGTCAAAATTCATGAAGTGAAAATGGCGGCTCCAGATGGCCGACGATCTCTGTGATTATGGTCCGATTCTATTCAAAATTGGTATGAGGTGGTTTTCGGGGTCATAGATTATGAATTTTTATTCATAAATTCAAGATGGATGGCGGACGAGTTTTGTAATTATGGTCCGATTCGATTCAAAATTGGTAAGTGGGGTCGAAGATTATGAATTGGATAGCTCAGAACTTACAGGGAAAATACCTCATAATGACGATGTATTAACAACAATGCATTGATTAACACTTTAAGTGCTGACATTATATGGTAACAGACATCCGGAAGCTAACAGTGTTTTTTTTTTAAATAATGAATAATAATAACATTATTAACATGTAAAAAATATTTATTTTGAAAAAAATACAGAATTAAAGTGATATGTGCCATGACGTCGAAAGACGTCGTCAGCCTCCTGCAATGAAACTCTCTGCGAGAGGCTGATGGCATCAAAAGACGTTATGCAGATCAACACGGTAAATTCACAAAGATTCGTGAAATTTCGAAAAACATGTTTTGACACATAGGGAAGGCTTCCCAGGTCAGTAAGGGCAGTGGTACACAGTACACAGTGTCTTTCCTCATTTTGTTCTTAGCACAATAGGTACATCTACGGTGTGCATGCTTTTTGATTGTTGCTGTTGGAGGTTTTTTTTTTGGAATATGACTCGAATCAGCGGGTTGCTGTTGATTTTTTTCAGTTTATTTTTCTGGAAGTAGGTTTTCCAAGATTTCAATTCTGAAATCATACAACACAATCCTTGATTTTCCAAACTTTCTGTACAAAGTTTATTTCACACTTATATTACATGCTGACGTCCGCGCAACAGCTCTACTCGCAGCTAACAACGTACTGAAGTATATAACGTGACTATACAGACGGCGTCGAAAGACGTCATGCGCACCCCACTTAAGTATCGAATGACGTCAAAAGACGCCGTCAGCACTTAAATTGTTGAGGCGTACTTACTAAAAAGCACAAAATAAAATAATTAATTAAAAAAATCAATTACAAAGGCAAGCTTTTATTCAAATGCACTAAAAAGTTAAAAATAATTAATTGCTTTGGATGTGCGACGTAGGTTATTCTGTTAGTTATAGATTCAAAATCTTGTCGTTTTTGTATTCGAACTGAAAACTTTGCGCGACAAGCTCTTGAACCTATAACCCACAGAATAACCTATGTCGCACATTCAAAGCAATTATTTTTTACTTTTTAGCGCATTTGAATAAAAGCTTGTCTTTAAAAAGGTTTTATTTAATAATTCTATTATGAACAAAACTCACCAAACACGTCCGCAATTTTGAAACCGCCATCTTGATTTTTTTAATTTCAATAAAAATACCTGACCCCAAAAATCGCTAGATATCTATTTTTACTCAACTCTGACCAAAATCCCAAACCCATTTCGAAACTCATCTTAATTTTTAGAATGTCAACAAAAAATTCCAAATCTCCGACCCCAAAAACCCTTATGACCAAAAATCACCAAAAACGTTGGCCATTTTGAAACTGCCATCTTGATTTATAGAAATTCAACACAATATTTCTAATCCCCGACCCAAAAATCCCCAGCTATCTATTTTTACTCGATTCTGCCCAAAAATCCAAAACACGATGCCATTTTGAAACTGTCATCTTGATTTTTAACAAAAAATCCCAATGCCTGACTCTAAAAACCCCTAGATACCTATTTAAAAATCTTTTATTCACAAGTGATTAAAAGTGTTACCTAGGTTACCAATAAACAACCATCATACACATTGCTCATAGCACAGCAACAGTGTCGGATTATTCGTATCGAGTAGGCTGGTTTCCAAATTAAATGCAACAAGCAACGGTAGTGCAGATTTTTATTCTCAGTAGGCTGGTTGCAATTTTGTTTCGACGAGTCCTAAAAATAGCTATTACTCGATTCTTACAAAAAATCCCAAACACGTCTGCTATTTTGGTCGATTCTTGTTAGAATAATTACTAGCGAAGGTTGAACTTGTTGACTCGATACTGAATTTCACTTCTTACAGATAAATCATTTCATGCTCAAACATTTTTTTCACGGATTGCATATTATTTTTATAAGTAATTAGATGGTTTTGGCTCTTGACTATATCAATTAATCTCACTAAAATGATAAAATTTTAAAATTAGGAATGAATGGACCTTCGACAGGGATGGGAAAACTAACAAACATGTCTACCTACCAAGAGGTTATCGTGAAAAAAACGGAAGGAAGTAACTAAAGTTTATGATTTAATGAACATTCTGTTCATATCTTCAAAGAGAAACCTTTTTTTATACCAGTATTAAAACATAATTTTGACTGACTGGCTATATATATATATATATATATATAATAAGTCCCGTTAAATTGTAAGATAGTGAACCGTGTGTAACCTGTACAATATAAGGTTTGCTAAAAAAAAAAACAAGCGAATCAAAATAATTATTTTATTAAATTTTTCGTGTTAAATTCTCAGTATCCACAATTATCACATCTCCATCTCGAATAGAATAAAAGCCCAGTTCCTTCATTTCATCGTCCAAGCTGATCCTGATGTCCTGCTTGGGACCGCTGATGTACGTCAAAGTGGGCCTTTCTTGCAGTTTGAACGTTTTCTGAATCAACATTATGAGTTTCTGTATCAAAATGGCAGGGGGCAGTTTCTTTTTGAGGGTCTTGTCGCCACACTTGATGGCTAAGTTGATCAGTGCGCAGTCCAGGATATTAGGTTGGATAATGAGTTCTGATTCCTCCGGTGCACCGTATTCTAAAAAAAAATTACCTTTATGGAATGATTTGAATTAAAAAAAAATACGATATAATTGTGTCCCCATTCATTTCGAAAAAAAAACTCACGGCGTTTTATATGCAACACCCTGTATAGTGACACATAACCCTTCCTCGGTTTACAGGATCACACTACAGAAGAAATGACGTTCAAATCCGTAGAATAGAAAATCAAGGACACACATTTCTGACTCGCCCTGTATATATAAAGTTACGAAATATTTTGAAAATCATCCAGGTATAATTATATGGAGATCTTAGTATCCCTGTGTAAATATATCAGCACAAAGGTAGGCTGAAAACCTCTTCACGATGCATGAAGTTACATTCAATCAGGTGAATTAATAATACTTCTGACTCAACCTGTATATATGATACAAATGCAGGCTAACAATCTTCCCTGGGTCCGTAGTATACTATGCAAAAACATTTATTCGAATAGGTTGAACAGAAATTCTGGGGGTACTTCGACTCGCCCTTTACATAAAATGAGACAAAAATAGGCATGGACCTTCTCTGGTTTCAGATCGTAGGAGGATATACAATTTTTTTTTATTCAATTCAAATAATCAATTACATAATAACCATTTTATGTGCAATTTTACATTAATCAAATTATCGAGAATTACACCTAAGCATAGAATATGCTTGTATTGTGCCAATGCTCTCAAATTGGATAATTACTTACGCCTATAAAAAATAAAAAAATTATTTAGGTGAGGTTTGAGGAATCAAACAAAAATTAATGAGTAGCAGGGAGAAGGGGAGCAAAAGTTCATATTATAGATTATATAATATATATTGGAGTGAAAAGGTAAATGCAGTAAACCAAAGGAAAGAGTGAGCGAGGGTAATCCTGAATGAATACTCTTATGGTATTTTTGTGTGATATGATTAATTTGCGTCAGTTTTGTAGTAGGGACTCAAAATAAATTGGTAAACACAGTTGCATTTTCAGCGAGGTATAATTTTAATTTTTTTTTTAATTTGGGAAGAGTGTTTATATTTTTCAGAAGTGCTGGGAGCATATTGTAGAGTTTAGGACCAAAAAAGAAAACGAATCTCTGAGTGTGAGTCTTGTGAAACAATGGAAGTTGTATTTTATCGGTGAATCTACTTACTTTGGATTTGCATTGGTCATATTTTTCCATGTTTGAATAAATCCATGTCAGGCTTTGGAAAGTATATAAGGATCTGATGTTTAGTAATTGAGCGTCTCTGTATAGTGATTCACTTGTATGCAATCTGTGTTTCTTGAATATTATTTTTGCACTGTTTGCATGTAGGTCATTGAACTATAAAATGTTCCACCCCAAGCTATTATACAATACCGTATCACCGACTCTGCCAGAGATGTATACATATGAAAATATGTGAAATTACACAGAGCTTATGTCATAAATGTGTAGCCAGATGTAAAGAAATTATGTATAACCTCACTTTTACCTACACCCTAGCCTTAAATTTCGTGTGGATTCATTAATTTAATGATGGAATTGTCTTTGTTAACTTGAAAATATGAAAAATGCAAACACAAATACGAATAAGGGAATTTGAATGAAAACCAGGGAGATACATATGAAAATATGTGAAATTACACAGAGCTTATGTCATAAATGTGTAGCCAGATGTAAAGATAATATAACCTCACTTTTACTTACACCCTAGCCTTAAATTTGTTAACTTGAAAATATGAAAAAAGCAAACACAAAGATGAATATGGGAATTTGAATGAAAACCAGGGAGATACATATGAAAATATTTGAAATTACACAGAGCTCATGTCATAAATGTGTAGCCAGATGTAAAGACAATATAACCTCACTTTACCTACACCCTAGCCTTAAATTTCGTGTGGATTCATTAATTTAATGATGGAATTGTCTTTGTCAACTTGAAAATATGAAAAAGCAAACATATAATATGGAAATTTGAATTAAAACAATGGAGATACATATGAAAATGTGGGAAAAAGACAGGCAGAACTTATAGTGGTGATCTAAGCAAATTGTAAACAAACAATTTGATAAATAAGTAATATTTTTTAACTAGAAACTCACTGTTTATCAATTCAGAAAACCTGTTGTGCCCCTTCTGAAAATTTTCTTCATCACTTGTGTTCCGTACTTTCAACCATTCCAGGCCGTACTTTTTAATGTAATCATATTCAGCTCCTCTTTTTTCTTCGTCTAGAATTCTCCTTCCATTTAGTTTCTGAAAAATGAATGATAGAATATTCTCTGGACTGAAGAATCCTAAA
The DNA here is from genome assembly GCA_018342105.1 of Gonioctena quinquepunctata. NCBI lineage: Eukaryota > Metazoa > Arthropoda > Insecta > Coleoptera > Chrysomelidae > Gonioctena > Gonioctena quinquepunctata. Next base: position 621,503 of record JAFIRS010000295.1, read on the forward strand.
TATCAATAATTTTGACTAATAGGAAAACAATATAGTGAAATTTTCCGAATTATCATTATTTTAAATAAGATACATTGTCTCAAAAATTCGGCGACATAAAAATAATAGTAAATCAACTTTATTAAACAAGGCAGGGTTCAAAGGATATATATCATGATATTTATAACTTGATATATATTCAATAATTTTATTTATTAAATTAAAAATGTTTTCCACCATTCTAAACATCCTAAAATGTCTCAATACGCCCCTGTACAAAAGTATAATAAGCATGGCAGCATCGACTTTGGGATTCCCAGCTTCGCCCTGATTTGTTTTGTTATTGCTTTTGCTTTCCCAAATAATCGCTCTTTCTGCGTTTCTTCTCTGTGATAACTGTTAAGTTACTTGTGATTTTTATTCAATATGCCAAAACCAAAGCATTCTGTTTGGCGATATTTTGACTGTATAATTCGCGATATATAAATCATTGAAATAAAAAAAAATTATATTGCTTATAAAAACTATTGGATATAGCGTCCTTAGATATATGGTCCCCTCAATGTCGTTATATCCGGTTTCGACTGTATGTACTTTGAAATGTTGAAACAACAGAAAATAACCCACAGAATTTTAGTTTCAAAAATATAAAATAACAAGAGACGTTTCTTACCTTCAACTTTTCTATTCTTGCCACAATGATCTGCTCTCTGGTGGCAAGATTTTCCGTTTCCAAAATTGGGTTTTTTGTAAATCGGAGGTGGTCTAGATTTTTCAGTTTATCGAGTTCCCCAATCGACTGCCACTGCAATAGAAAGAAAGTATAATTCTCGATAACTAAACCCTTCTATTTGAATGGAGTTACCTCGGATATCAAATTATTGTTTAAATTGAGCTGTGCGAGATTGGAAAAGCCTTCAATAGGCACCGAATCATCGGCAAACTTAATATTCTCTAGTTTAGTATCTTCTATGCTGAGGTGTTCCAAAGATTGTATCACAGCCAAGTTTTCGATCCTCGTCCAGTGTTGTATGCAGTTTCCTTCTAGGTCTAAATATAGTAGCTTTTTGAAATTGTGGACTGGAGGTATGGATATATCCGTTATTTGGTTGAATGGTACTCTCAGTTCTTGGATGTTGGGGAAAACCGTGGATATTTTTAGAACATCCTCCCAGGTTAAGCGCATATGTCCACAAATCAGAATAGATATATTAGGGAATGTATATTCTTGGTAGTTTTCCGGTATCGAGAGCAAATTTTCACTATAAGGAAAAGTTGTTGGTCAATTTGTAATAGTCGTCACAAAGCATTACTTTTGCTGTCAAATTGATTATGATCCCCCAAACAAGATACCACACACAAAGAAAAACAGGAAAAAATACAAATTCTACCCAGAAGAAGTCGCTGGTACCAGCTATATTGGATATGGAAGCAGAAAAAAGTTAATTTACCTGGTATTTAACCAATATAAACGTTTCAGCTGAGAGCAAATGTTGAAAATTTCAGTCCAAGAAAACAGCAAATTTTTTGATAAATCAATTTCTCTTATTTTTGGAAACAGCCGATTCAACTCTTTAGGGGGTCCTGACGTACTGACATTCTGTAGTCTGACGTCGACTATCTCTAAGAACTGGAAATTGCTAAAACACAACGAATTCATAAAATGCACTCTGGAGTTTATTTTCTTACTCACCTTTGCTTGTGCCCCACTTTTTCTAACCCGACAAACTGTAAAAAAGGTGCGTTGGTTTTTTGTTGGAATTTCTGCATTTCTTCTCTGTTCCTTTGAGCAAGCGATTCGTTTTCCATATATCCATACCTCGACGTAATAGCGTCTATCAAACTTTGTCCAAAATTCACCTTTTCTCGCCTAACAAAGGAACCAGATGTTGGATATCTGCAATTAAAACGGTCAATGATAAACGTGGGTGAACCTTTGATCTGAAAATATGAATTTACATATGAAAATGACCTAAGTGAACCCTTTCTACCTTGTATCGAAATAGCGTATTCCATTGACTGTTCCATTATGTTTGCCTCTGTCCGGTTCATCCCAGTCGATACCTAGCCAAACACCTTTATGACCATCAACGGAACCCACGTATTTTACGGTTCCAAAGTGACCTGAACATTCGGCCCTGATACCCACAAAGTATTCTGTCACCATTTCACTAAAATTGTAATAATTTCATTTACAGTTTGAGAAAAAAGCTAATTAGGTCTCACCTTCTCGTCGAAAATACTTCAGAAACCTACGTTATTTGTAGAGAAACATCTTTTTATTTGTTTCTCAGGCAAAACATAAATATAACCAATCGGACCAATCCTACTAATGGCCTTGAGGCCTGAAAGGAAAGGAGAGAAAGAGGTGTCGGTGACAGATCTTAGTATTACACTTTTTTCCAAGAATAATAGTTTGTTCGTTGGTCAAAGGCTTCTATTAAAAAAAAGGCTAATGGTAAAAAGAGATGATGCTCTGTGCTAGATTCGTTCTTTTGACACGCATGTGCCCCTTTTCTAGAATATTTCAATTTGAACATAAAGATTACTACCTAGAAAGCTCAGCAACAAATTCAGAAATGTTTAATGGTTTTCATAATTCGAAATTCAAAAACGTACTCTTAGTGCCTCTGGTGGACGTATGCATCGTTACTTTACACAATAGGGAACACTGCCAAAGAGTAGAGTTCTAACCTCTAATCTTTGACACTGCCCCTTTTCCAGAATATTTTGATTTGCAGCATGAAGATTATCACCTAGAAAGCTCAGCAATAATCTTGGAAATTGAAAAAAGTTCAATGTTTTTGATTATTCGAAAATGAAAACATAATTTTTTTCAAAAACGTACTCCCAGCGCCCCTGATGGACGTATGGAGCACACAGTTCGAACTTTTACCGAACTGTCAACTATGAGTTCGTCTATCTTCGTTTATATGTTGCCCCCATATTTTCATTATAATGGTATTTTCAATTGTTATTGAAACATCACATTGAGGGCGGGTTGTAACACAGCTGGTCATCTTCTGGTAAAGGTTAACTACAGATTTTCTCTCTTTCTAGGTCAAGGCAATAAAAAGATAAAAAACCTGCAGAGATGATACAACCCGCCCTTTGGTTTTGCTAACTGCAGGTTCTCTCTCTTTTCATTGTCATGATCTAGAAAGAGAGAAACCTGTAGTTAACTTTACCAAAGGATGACCAACTGTGTTACATTCCTCCCTAAAAGTGAATTGAATTTATGTTTGGGTTGTAAAAAATAGTATTGTCTATCAATATTCCTGTAACAACCACAATTGGCGCTAGGGTTTGGGAACAGCTATTCAAGTGAAGGGCACCTTTAAATGTGAAATTATCGACAAAACTTTGAGATTTGAGTTTTTTGTTTCATAAAATGTGATTCTAGGCACCGAACTGCTGTTCTAATCGTACCCAGTGAAAGCCACAGAGCACATATACATGTGTTCTGTGGTAAAAGCAGCCAATGTCAATTGTCAAACAATCCAAATTTAAGGTTATAATATTTGTTTTCAAATAATGAGTTGAAAATTTTGCATTTGCAAATATATTTAAATTTCTTTGCAATATACTTTCCGAAGTGATGTTTGCTCGTACCCCTAAACTAGTTCGGAAATCAATATACAACCTCAGAACAACCTTCTTGAATACTAAGGCAAATATTAAACCACTGGAAATCAGAGCAGACATAAACATAACAGACCAATGTGTGGAAAGATTGAAAAAAATCAGTGGTAGTCCCAATGATTTCTTGAGAGTGACCGTCGAAGGTGGGGGCTGTTCTGGATTCCAGTACAAGTTCGACCTGGACTCGAAAATCGATGCGGATGATAAAGTTTTTGAGAAGAATGGCGTCAAAGTAGTGGTCGATTCAATATCACTGGATTATATCAAGGGTTCTTCGCTTGATTATCAGGAAGAGCTTATCAGGTCTTCGTTCAAGATCGTAAATAATCCTTTGGCCGAGAAAGGTTGCTCTTGTGGGGCATCCTTCGCAGTACGCTTGGACTAGATGATTTTTGAGATGGAGAACCACTTCTAACTCCCCTTTCATCTTATGTTGTGTACATATTGTAAATTTTTAGCTTGTAGAACTAAATAATTATTAGGATGATCCCTGTTATTGTTTTTCCTCAATAAATATTTGCTCCGATATCATTTTAATTCAACAAAGATTTGATACAAATATGTAATTAATAAATTCCATAATGCATTGTCACGGGAACTATGAACACCTGCCAAATTTCACGTTAATCGAACAACTAGAAGTGGGTTGATTTGTTGAAAATATAAACAGGATGTTCATAAAATCAGATGTGGAATCATCTGCGACTGAAAGATAAACTTTAGTCACTATCTTCCATCGTCAAGATAACCTCTTGTGGGGTATTCATGTTGAAAAGGGAAACATTCTTAATTTTAATCGTGGATTTTTCAATTCACAGAAAAATCTTTCTATCAATAGAAGTGGGTCAAATTTAACTTGTAAGATTTGGTTAAATACATCGGGAAAAGTGAAACTAAATGAAAGCTTTTATGTTCCTGGTAGTTTATTAGTAAAATTGAAATACCCTTGAAAGTTATGGTATGTATCTGGGTTTGCGAAGAATCTTGGAAAAAACCTTGATATGTCAATAAAAAAATCCAGTTTAAGGTAAATACTGAATAAAATTGGTGTCAGCAATGGGAAAAATGAATTGTTCTACTTTGTTTTTTTTTATGAATGTGGCACTATGTAGAATTATTAATAATGGTAATAAACCACCATGGGGACACAGTGAAGACAGAAACAATAAACCACTTATGTTATACAAATATATAATTCACAAAGAAAATCACTTCATCAAAATAAATTCAATAGCAGCATTAACATCTCCATTGGTAACTTTCAGTGCACGTATATTAACCACATCATTCAGCAACCCCATTTCGTGCATCTGCTGAAGCTGCACTTGCCAAACCACTGACAGAGTTTGCATATCATCCTCAGGTCTAGCGGAAGCCTCCATGGAGGAAGACTCGTTACTGCCCCCTCCTAGAGCGAAAGCTTGTTGGATGGCATTGGAAAACATCTCGTTTGTGATGACGTTCCCACCACTGGGGGTGCTGGGCAAACCGACACTATTGCTGTTGAATTGGGTGTTGGTGGCATTGGCTAAAAAGAAAGGGTTTTATACATTTTGAATCACAATCAAATAAACATTTTAAAAAGGTTTGTAGAATTACCTATAGCTGCAGCCAATTGTGCTGCCGTAATGGCGTTGAAAGACGAATTCCTCGTCAGTGGATTTTGGGACATGCCAGTATCCAAGCTCGAGTCCATATCTTCATCATCATCTGATAAAGCTTCCAAGGAATAAGAGTATCCTGTACTAGTGCTAGCTTGGTTGAGGTTAACGTTTGCTTGCTCCTCTTGAACGTGGAAAATAATGCTGTTTGCCACTTCCAGGAGGATTGGGTACTGCTGGACTATTTTTGGGCCTTGTGATGAGTTGGCGAGATGTACAATTAGGTCAGGATCTTGAATCAAGGCTATTACTGCTGGTTCGTTGATGAGGGATGGAGTAGAAGCGATTATTTTGTCCATGACTTCTTTTCTCGACAATCTCTAAAATGTCACCAGTTGTGATGACGTTTGGTATTGAATCGAAATCAAATTCAAAGGACAAACATTTGACTCACCTGCAACGTGTTTCTGTAGCCTGCGAATAAAGTGAGTGTTCTGAAAGCCTTTACTAGCTCTGTTGTTGTAATTTTTTTCTCAACTTGTACCTTTTCGCTGATAGGTTTTTCCAAAACGTGAACTGTGGCACCTGAAGTGATTCCATAAGAAGACAAGGTATTCCCATCTTCCAAAATTACACCACAGTAGGATAAATCTACAAAAAACTGAAATAACAATAGCTTTAAAAAGATTGTTTTTGTAATACCGAAATTTGAATTATTGCGAATTTTCTGTACTTCACTCTTGATTCGTTCAACTTCGCATTGTAAATCGACATTTTCGATTTTAATCTTTTGAAATTGGCTTTTATTCCAAATCCCCAAAGTCACTTCCGCAGCCATGACAAACAAAGACTATTTATTTTTTATTTATACTCTAGAAACTAGAAATAGAACCTTCCCTTCCTCTAAACTCATAGACATTTAATAATATGGACTGGTTGTGAGAAAGAGACCATTGATATCAGAACCTGTGAAAAAGGACAGAATTAGTTCAGGCAAAACATTGGTTTCGTATATTGTTTATATGTGTTTTCGTGTGGTGTTTTGCAAGTTTTTTATAAATTTATCCAGTGTTTCTGAACTGTATGACGAGTTATAAACATTCTTAAATACCTATACCTTCTTCGTGTGCAGCCTACAATTGTTAGTTAGATACAAAAAGGGCTGGATGTGAAATTTCATAGGTGAGTAAACATGTATAGTGTAGGTAGTGATTTGTAGATTTTTTTACGTATTTTCACAGGTTTCTGAAGAATTTTAATTTAATTCCTCAGTCACGCACAAACTGATCACAATTTATGTGACTTCTCTTTGTTTATATGACTCAGTTTTATTTTTGTGCCTCTATTTATATTGTAGCTGAAGTTAATAGATTTATTATTATAGTAACATAGGTGAGTGGTAGGATTTTGTTTGATTCGGGGGTAGAATTTGGTGTTTTTTCCCGAGCAATTGCTTAAAAACTAATGTTGGTTAATAATATTTATAAAAGTATAATGTAATTTATTTAATTCACAAAATTTTCCTTTTTTTTTCTGAGAACAAACGCAGAAATATATGTTTTCAAATTGAAGAATGTTTTCTTCAAACGTTATAAATATACATGGAATTTTTGCTCCGCTAGGCTGAAATGAGAAAGACTTCCCTACGGATTGTCCGTCGATCTCCGTCACGCTCGATAGAAAAAATATCACTTTCATTCCCAATAAAACGTACTATTTTCCTCAGTGTTCCCAAAAATAATTGGGCCATTTTTTCTACAGACACGAAATTTTATAGATTACATAAACGTTTTTTAGGAATTATTAATAATTTTTTTCAGTGCTGAATTTTCTGAAAACTTTGGAAGAGAAATAAAAAATATTTTCATATGTCGCATGAAGTTCCTCCCTGTGATTGCTTTAACTTTTTCAAAACTCATCTCATTCAAAGTAGTCAATATTTCCCTTGAAAAAAAAAACAAAAATAGGATTTTCCAATGTAATGCCATAGCCAATTTGTATCTTCTGCCTTGTCTTATTTCTATCCTTCACAACATCTCTCTCTCTCTTATATAGTCCGCCAGGAACTGTGTGTTAAAGTCACGTGACAGCCAGTCTAAACTGAAATACACAGAACCACATTGTAAGTTGTTGATTGTTGAATCTGTGCACAGAACAAAGAGAATGAACAATGACAGGACACCTCGATCAGCTCATTGCGTCATAGTGACAACTGAGGGCTGCGACTCCGCACTGATGAATGTGGAACACGGCTATGACATACTTACGTCCCATGCAGTCACAATATGTCTTTTCCAGGGTTACTATATATATATACACTGATATATAATAACCCTGGTCCTTTCATCTCTTTCTATCGGTGCCACCATTGGCTTATGGGGAATGAGCTCTCCTTGTCAGATTATTGTTTATTCTATTGGGATTTTTAAATTGTCAGTTGGTACTAGATATTAGTAGCGAATGTTAGAGAACATAATAGGTTCTAAATGAAAACAGACCTCATAAAGGATTAATGGAAACATTTCTAGACATATGAGCACTATAGACTAAAATAATAAAAGACACGTGAGCCATATACCAAAGCTGAGCACGTTATATTTTAGAAATATTGAACATTGTGTTTGCATAGAGCGGGGCATGTAGCATACGAAACTATCATCGATTCGGAAAGGAAAACATTCTCAATTGAATAAAAATATTTTTCTGAAGATTGAAAAATCTACAACAAAAATGAAGTTATTTTTTGTAATATCTAACAGAAAACAAAAACTTCTCCGGCTAAAACCACGCTGGACATTGAACTACATCTAATAGGTATTGTGAAAGGACCCTAACTCAAAAGTGAAAATTCGCATTTTCATTCAGATGGTCATTTGGTTTTCTATTCCAGTCTCAATTAAGGACTAATGTAGAAGAATGAGGCAAAGAAGAATGTTTTCCAAGAGGAGTACTCACCAGAAATAATTCCATGGGCTGGAAAAGTCAAATTTTCTGTGCAAAACAAACACCACTCATCATGAACCTCTGACATATGGAGGGTAGAGGCACAAAACACATATACATGTTCTGGGGGTAGAGGTGAGGGGGAAAATCTCACATGGTTGCTTAACTCAAAAAGTGGCAACCAAAAAGCATTAAATAACGCGTCAGAAAGAAGCCAGAATGGCGCTCGTGTACCAAAGTGTGTGGCAACGCTGGACTGGCCCTGCGAGAAATCTAAGGGAATGAGCCCGGCTCATCGGGGACCCCAATTTTTCGAAATTTCATTTGTCCAAATGGACCAGTCCGGCAATGAGTGTGTGGTATGAATTTCGTTGTTTGTCTCTTTAAAAACGGTATTCTGGTACAGTAACGCCATCTTAATTTATTACGTTTTTAGTGATATTTTTTGTAACTACCCTCAAACTCGCACAGCGATTCTCATCTTAGGTTAAATCCATTTCCCACGGTACTTTAGCTAAAGCCCCTTGTCTACGTTGTTAGCTAAAGCCCAGTTTCTACGTTAGTTAGCTTAAGCCAGCTTCTACGTTAGTTAAGCTAAAGCCCAGCTTGTACGTTAAGTTAGATAATAATAAAAAAGTTAGGAAAAAAAAACAAAACTTCAACAAGTCGCCAAATTGGAGACCAGCAGTATGTCGATCACACAACTAAAAATATACCTCTTTTACATGGTGCTTCTGGCTCATCCGAAACAAACACCATCCATGATGAACCTCCTGACAAAACTTGCAGAACTGTTTCAGATTTGGTTGATTCCCCTAACCACTTCACCAATGCAAATGCATAGAAACTCATCCACTTTTATAATATAAACCAGCTAACATTTATCATGTCAATGTATTGCCACATTTAATGTTGGTTTGCCCGATTTTAAGCTTTTTTCTCATTTACTGACTCATGTAAGTACTTCACTGTACACTAACATCAATAAATATTATTATTATTATTACAACAGAACAAGAGCCACTCCCTTAAAAAATAGAGTAGCTGTTGTCTGAAGATTGAGATTTCCAAAAATACTTGTACCATAAACGAAGCGCTGATGATATTCAATTGATGCAGAGTCAGAGGTATCACATGAAAGAATTGCATCCAGTTTCATCAAGGTACATATTTTTGAAAACTAAAAAGACCATGCACTGGCTAAACTATGTTTTATTTTATTTCAAATACAATAAAACAATCGCATTATAAAAAACAACATTCAGGTCGAGAAACATTGAATTAATGAATCATAAAAAGCTTGTTTTTCACTTGTTCCTCATTTTCATCAACAGGTCAAACCTCCTATTGGATCTAACGTTGTGAATAATATTTCTTCGGTTCTCCACAGTGTTAGTATTAACTTTACTTTTATTGACAATGGCCTTAACCTGCTCCTGTTTGGTAGCTTTCTTCGACCCCTCAGCCCCAACTTTGAACCCTAATTTCGTGAGCCCTTTTTTTTCTCCAACAAATTTGCTTTTTGCGGGTTTTGGTATGTGTGACGCCTCTATTTTCCTTTCCTGCACTCTTGGTATGACTTTCGGGTTGGACAAAGAAGGGGCTTCGAGCTCAACATCTGTAACAGCTACTCTCGGACTATTATTAATCACTTTCGATGCAGATATGTTACTTCTTAGGCTGTATCGGAGCAATTTCTTACTTTTAGCAGGTGACTTCTTCAGAGACACCTCTGCAGTCGGCTTCAGGCCTGAGAGCAACAGCTGGGCTCTGACAGCTTTACGTTCGCTCATTTCTTTGAGATTTTCCAGCTTATCGAAGGCTCTTTGATGGATCAGGGCAAAGTTGGGCATTTTGGTGGTTTTCTTGGTTTCATTTTTCTTTGTACTACACTTTTTCTCGAGTAGTGCAGCTCGAAAAGAATGTTTTTTATTTGCAGGTTTTGAGGATACTCTCTTCTTATTGGGCGTTTCACTGTCTGCCGGCATAACTGCAGAAAGGTCAATGGGTTCCTCACTCCATGGAGCTGAAATATTATGGATTTTTCCAGAACTGTCGAGAAATGACACCCCCAAAGATTTATTCCATCTCCTTCGGCCATTTAACTTTGAACTATCAAAGGCACCCAGAGTTTCGTTGTTTTCAATTGTATTGTTGACCTTATTTTTATTCAGTAATTTCAGGGGCGGTGTTTCGGCATTATTCATTACCAAATGGCTCTTAGTTCTGTCGTCCATTGTGAATGTAGATTCTCGCTGTAGTTTTCTCACTTCTGATATGGAGCATACGCTTTTTTTTGGACTTGGTGTAATCAAATTGACGACTGAAATTTTTCCCCTTGAAATGCCAGGACACGGCAAAGGTTTCACGACGTGAACTGGAACTTCGGGGCCGAATATTGGTGATGGCATTTCAAACGTACTGCGTTTGTTGTTTTTCGTAGGGGTTTTGCCACCGGGAGTTTTGGAAGTATCCAAATCATTGAAAATTTTACTGACTTCAACACTACTGGATATTTTACTGGTTACTTTTTTCACATGAGGTGATTTTCTGTATCTTTTGAAAGAGCCTTCTTCCCTGCATGATTCTTCGAAAGTCGTTGATTTGAGAGTCGAGTCCGTGGTTATGTTTTGTACCTCGAAGGTATTTCTGAACCGGACAGATTTTCTTTCCTGTTCTGGGTTCATTGTTTTCCTTTGATTTTTGGATTCTTGATCAACCTGGAATGTTTCGTTCAAGATTTCTTCGACAAATACATCTCCAGAAGATATTGATTGTTTCGTGCAATCGACGGTGCTTTCTGTAAGCTTGCTTCGTTTTCGTGTTTTCAAAATGGAATTTTTCATATTCTGCGCCGAGTTGGATTTCTTTGTGAAACTGGGGCTTTTAATACTGGTTTGATTTTTTTCTTCGGTGTACACTTCCTGCTGTTCCTTTTCAACTGGTGGTGGATTATTCGCTTTGTTTTTATTTTTGTTGGATTTCTTCTTTCGTTTTTTGAACTCTACTTCAGAGTCTCTTTTCTCCTCTGGAGTGGATTCCAAGTTTTTAGGTTTTTCCGCGGACCTGCTTTTCTTGTTATTAGACTTGGTACGTACACCGGAAAGCTCAGTTTGTGGTAAGCCATTTTCCACGTTTTCATTCCTTAAAGGTGTTTTGCTAGTTTTCTGGTTCTTCTCGGGATTTGAAGTTTTAATATATGGTGATAAGTTTTCTTTGTTCCCAGGAATTTCGGTTTCTATCTGAATCTTCGGCAAAAAGTTTAAACCTTTTTGTTTTTTAGTTGTTGATTTTTTCATACAATCACTAGCAGTGTATACAGAGTGTATGCTCTGTCTATCGAGCTGATTGAATTCTTGTGTACACCTCACTTTTCGGCGAGGTTTTCTCTTGACCCTTCCATCATTGTTTATCAAGGTAGAACCACTACTGGCATATGAATTTGGACTCGAGAGAGTTTTGCTGGTAGTGCTAGGCATACTTCAAAATCTCCCTTCCTTCTGGCGATTATTTAGTTGAGAACCTCCCTGGAAATATATATTCTTAACTACCTACTTCTTCAGAAACAATTACCATCATACCTTCAGTCAACCTCATAAAAGTATGAATAAAACGTCGCTGCAGTGAGTATAATTAGAATAAAAAAGTTATAAGTTATCACAATATTTTAAGAAATTAAATAGAAACAGTAACAACACAACGGCAAATATGTTTGAAAAACATTTGACAGATACATTTTGACATCGTATGGGACTGTTGTGATTGGTCAGCTGAATAGTGATTCTGCAACCATGCTTTCACACTATGCGAAGTGCGGAAATGTCAAATTCACGTGTTTGAGCCAATCATAACATTTTAAATATTCGATGGTGTGTTGTGGTTAACTTAAAAATTGTCAATTGACATTTCCCACTCTGACAGTACCCTCAGACTCTGGGGTATGCAAATTTTCAAACCAATCATAACATTTCGAGTGTTCTATGATATTGAAAAACTTGCAAATTTAATGTCAAGTTCATATGGAAGTTTTTCGCGTTTGAGCTCACAGGTGCTGTTTTCTGATTGGTTAGTGAATGACAGAATGAGAAGCTCCGAATAGGGAAGACGCATGTGCCCCTTTTATAAATATTTTGATTTGTATGTAAATATTACCACCTAAAAAGCTCAGCAACAAACTTAGAGGGTATTCGAATGGGCCACTTATAAGAGCCGCAGTAGATTATGCTATTGATGACACGACTCGTTTCAAACGACCTAGACATCCTTTGGAATGATGGGTCTACTTATGATTTCACGTTGTACTGGTATTAATCAGAGAACTTTCATCAGATTAAAATTCATCAGTGATTCATTTTCAAGTCATTATCAAATCAACTGTAAATGTTAAAAAAATAGTTGTAAGAGTAAGGGCACATATGTGCGAGCTCAAATATGTGAATTAGAAGATCCAAATAAATATTCTGTGTGATTCAGTGGCCAATCAGAAAACAATACCGAAAGCTGTCATATGAACTCTATGTTGAGGCAAATACCCAGAATAGCGACTCCTAACGAGATCAGCGTTAACGAGTTCCTACTGGGCTTCAAATATGGAAGCGCATTTTCATATTAGAAATAGGCGACCCCCCGCACAAGTTGCCAACTTAAAAAAAACCTTCGAAAGTTCTGCCCATCCAATGGCAATTGTTTGACTCTGGTTGTATGGAAAATCGACATTCAATAAGTTTTGGTCATGAAGCGCTTTATATTTCTCATATCAAATGTGTCAATGATAGAGCTTTTGTGTCTGAAAATGAGAACAGTTGGTAGCGCAAAACATAGTTTATGAAAAAAAAAATCGAATAACAGAATACACAACACAATAACAACGGAAATCAAGCTACACGAGAAAGAAGCCGCGTTCTTCTGCGTTAAGGTTCGAATGGCACCGTGACATATGACAGTTGCTAATGCACGAAAGCCCGAATCAGATTGGGGCAGGCAACAACAATCGAAATATAGACACAATTCCCTATTAATATAACTTTTTTATATACAAAAATATAAACACTTCGGGTCTATAAATAAATGATCTAGCATATTCAGTTTGTGATTATCTACACAACCCTGATGAAATTATTACAATTGGAGATGCAGAAGTTTTTGAAGTTGGCAACATGTGCGAGAACTCCCTTATTGGAGAGGCAGTTTTTTTTAAGTTGGCAACTTGTGCGAGACTCCCCTATTGTATTAGTTTATATAATTATAAAAATCCGCTTGTATATTTTCGGTCTGATGAAAACTTGGCATCAGTCAGTAAATAAAACAATAATATCTACAGCAGCATTATTTGTTTGGTGATGAAAGAAGTTGGTGACATCTATTGATGAAATAGACAACTTGTCTCGAGGTGATATTTTTCCCCAAAGAAAACAATAGAAATTAGCAAGGATATTTTTACTCCGCAACTTATTAATAGCCCCATTGATAAGAGCCTCTTAATTATTAAATAGAAACTTAAATTGGACAAAATATTGAAGACATTTGTCAGAGATTTATTTTCCTTTTCATCCCCCCTGAGATACTGACACCAGTTTTGTATTGTGATAGAAAGAAGTTACTTATTAATGAAGTGACGGAGTTGTTAAATCAATGGGTATCAAATTTAAAAAAATGAAATTTTTCACTTGTACTTCTAAAAATTATTAATCAGGAATGAAGTGAGTTAATGAGTCTTTAAGTTTCATGTTACTTCTTGAATCAATTATAGAAAAAAAAACATTAATAGTCTGAAACCTGTGTAATAAAAACAAAAAAGACACAAAATTACAAAAAAACAACTATATTACATATCTTCATTGCTCCACAAGAAGGCTTCTTCCATCCTAGCCTTTTCAGAATTTTTCGCCTGGAATAGCTTCTGCTCATAGCCGTTTGATCTGTCAACCCCATCCCACCTATAACCGGGTCGGATGCCAAATCGATTGGGCATAAAGTCTCCCATATATACGGGTTTTTCTGAAAAAAATAAATAGAACAATGTGATATAGACTTACTGTTCACCTTACAAGGAAAGTAAAAATATGTCATCTCTAGTTGACTGGAAATAATCATTAAATAAGTAATGCATTGATATTGGTCCTTCGAGCCGGATGACAACTTAAACCTATCAAAAAAATCGTTTATATAAGTAAAATATCTCCATTCGAGCAATACCTGGAACACCTGCCTCGACCGCCTTTTTCTTCTTCTTCTTTCGAATGTACATCAACATAGGATCCCCGTCTCGCTCCTGTTCCTTCAAATACTTCTCCAAGTCTTCGTCATCGGCATACCGAGCTAAAGGTTTGTTCATCTCGTGCAGCTGTTCCGCCATCTTGTCATTATGATCATCAACTTGTTTGATGCCTTTGCCCCATCTCGAGTATTTCTCCTGTAACTCGTGTTGTTTCCGCTGTTGCTCGGCGTCTTCTTCTGGGGTGGTAGTCTTTTTTTTTCGTGATACTGTGGCTGCATTCTCTCCTGAAATATTTAAAAAGTATAAGAATGAAAAAAATCCTTTTTTTTTTCAATCAAGTTTACCTGATACATCTGCAGCCATTTTTAGGAATATGTCATCTTCTCGTTCTTTCAGGGATATTAATTCTTGAACAAGATGTTTTGCATTTTGGAGACCAGACTTTTTACCACTTAAAGTCTTCTCCGCTTTCTCAGTGGGAACATCTGAACTTCTTGGGGAATCTTCACCCCATCTTGATGGTTTTGAGCGACCTGAATCTCTCCTGGAAAATAATTTAAAAAAACACAATTTTCCATGTTCTACTAATTTTGTAATAATGAAATCTTACTCGGATCTATCTGTATGTCTATCACTGCGGTGTGAAGATTTGGCTTCATCTTCATAATTTCTTCTTTTTGGTGAGTGATATCCTTCGTTATTTCTCCACCGCCTTGGTGATCTTTCTTGACTATTATTTCTTCTTCTTGGAGATAGATCTTCTGTACGACTTTTTATTCTTCTTGGTGATAAGTCACTTTCATCCCTATGATTTTTTCTTCTTGGTGATAGATCCCCTTTATCACTATTAATTTTTCTTCTAGGTGATTGGCCAGTTGAATCACTATTTTTCCTTCTTCTCGGAGACTGGTCACTGGCATCACTATTTCTTCTTCTTCTCTTCGGTGACTGATCTTCTATGGAATATTTTTTACGTTTAGGAGATTGATCTGAATCGCTATTGTCTCGCCTTTTTGGTGAGTTATCTGCATCACTCTTCCTCCTTGGTGGTGACAAACTACTTCGCTTGGGAGAATGTTCAGATTTGACTTTTGGAGGGAAACTATCTGGGGAGTTTTGATTTTTTGATGACAATTTGGCATTCCCGATTCGTTCCGTATTGTCTAATTTTGATTTACGCCCATCACCTGAAAGCAATACTTGTTTTGTAGACTCCCATCTAGTATAAAGAACGCCAGAATTTTTTTTGGGGAGTTATAGGAATATTTCTTGCCACTTTTAGGTTTTCTCTTCCCCTAGAAGGAGCAAATCAATTTATACTAGTGGGAGCAAATTTACTTATTTGCACTTTTTTATCACTTCCAGGGACGGACAAAAAATA
The DNA here is from genome assembly GCA_018342105.1 of Gonioctena quinquepunctata. Classification (NCBI taxonomy): domain Eukaryota; kingdom Metazoa; phylum Arthropoda; class Insecta; order Coleoptera; family Chrysomelidae; genus Gonioctena; species Gonioctena quinquepunctata. Next base: position 637,266 of record JAFIRS010000295.1, read on the forward strand.
GAAAGAATTGATATACAATTACCCAGTACTTACCTTTGTTATTCAGGTTGTTTTTACTTTTATTGAACACCAGAGTTGTGCTGAATCCAGTATTTCGTCCCACTACAGATGTGTCTTCTCCGATGGGTTTCCACAATTTGTTTTTCGTTTCCTCATCCACTCGCAGTGACGGGGGCCTATCATCAATGATTGATACGATTTGTGGGGCGTCTTCGTTAGCAGCCTCCAGATCCTCTTTGATTTCTTGTGATAGTGAGTGTTCAATGTCATCATCTATGATTTTCAACCTGAAACACGATTATCATCAAATAACCCTATACTCTGAGAGCTAGGAGTAACCTTTTTTCCAGTGTTTTATCGGATTTCTTTTTCTTTTTTTTGGTTCCATTCGATTTTCCTAAACCTAAATATTTCTTTAGGTATTCTTTTTGATTGATAACAGACATTTTCACATTCTGTCATTTGGGTTGACAGTTGTCACTTTTCTTTCTGTTGTCTTTTATTTCTACAGAGTTGCCAATTTCAGGACGTCGAAAAATATACAGAATAAACCTCAACCGGAGTAGCCACAAAGGCAGCGCCACTTAGTATCTGTATTCTAAAATAATGGGGAACAATTTTGTTTTTACAATAATCCGCATTGTATTCAAGAATTATTCAGCTTGATCAGCAACAAACTTAGAAATCGTGAAAATGTAAAACGTACTCCTTGCCTCTGATGGACGCATGAATCATTACTTCGCACAGTTTAAACTTTTACCGCTAGTTGCTTCGACCTGTCAACTCAAAGAAAGCGTCTTTATTTATATGTTGTACCATTGTCATCTTTAGACAATGGTTGTACTAATATTTTTTATTATAATAGTATTTTCAATTGTTACTGAAACATCACATTGGGTTGTCAAGAATAGTATAAGGTCAATCAGTATTCCTGAAACAACCACATTTGGCGCTAGGGTTTGGGAAAAGTTATTCAACTGAAGGTCACATTGAGTTTTAGCACCTTTAAATTAGAAAATTTCAAAAAATTTTGGAATTTGAGAAATTATTTTCATAAAATATAATTTTTGAGGATCGAACTAATGCAAAAAAAAAAATCTAATATGTTTTCTATTGTTGGAAAGATTGAACCTTTTAGTCGATTTGAGATAGTTGCATAGGTCAAAGGTATTTGAACGAGTGTTTCCCCACTATTTTTCGCTTAAAGCCAATCACTTCTGCGCAGTGACCTTTTTTAGAAAGTGATTCTGTTCCAGGTGAATGTATTTAGGATCATATGTAGAATATCTAAATCAATACTTGAAGATTTCAATGCATTCTGCAACAAAAACCTGCGTGCTATTCCAAAACCTGAAACAAAAAACTGTTGAAAATTTATGTTGATGAGAAAACAAATTTGCTGAGTGATTTTGATATTAATTCAACAGATTTGAGGCGGCCTTCCATACCAGCTTTTAGCGTCAACTTTTTTTGAAAGAAGTGTTGCTATTTCCAAATGACCATTTCCATAGAGCAGAACAAACGCGGCGTTCTTACGTCAAGTGTCAATTAATGCTTAGTGTCCTGGTTAATGTTCCAGGATGCCATTAATAGAAAAATTGCATTTTTCCCATTAAGTTTTAATTGCCAGTTGCCACAAACTCACCAAACCAAACGGCACTTCCGTAATTCATTACTTTTTGGTTATATTCGTCTATCGAAAAGGAGAGCAACATGTTTATAAACAAGGATGGTCAACAATTTGACGCTGAGGTGCGTTCGATTATTAACTCCATCGAGTAGAATTTACTAAATAGCGTTCGAAAATCGTAAAGTTGTGTATATTTTACTATAAGACTGTCGTTCGAAAATACCCGAGTATTAGCTACCGAGTTAACTCTCGTAACTCTACAAAATAGCTGGGTTTATTTAACTCCACAAAATTGACATAACTCTCGGAGACGGAAAATCTCTTTATGCTTTGTCTCACACTCTCACAGATTGAGATTATTTATGTGTATGTGTTTAATACTGTTCACTGATATTAGTTGTAATCTTGGAGGAACATATGGTCTACCAAGTTCATACTGTGTCCTCGAATTCTTAACCTAGGAGCTATTTTTAATAAAACTGCTTTGAAACTATCACATGGCATTCGAATATACCATTGTCATTCCCTACCATAAATACTAACATTTAATTTACAATTGCCGAACAAGATTCTAGAAGAGTTATCTGCTATTGTCAACAATATTTTTCTCCGGTTTTCGTATTTTTTTAACAATAACATAACCTCTATTTCCGATTTCAGAACCTTCTGTCACTCGGACTTTGTAAACAACTCCAATATATTCCGCACCGTTCGAATATTACATGAATAGTACTCAACTCCAGAGTAAATTTAAGAAACCTTCAAATACTTTACTCTACTCTAGGAGTCTATAATCGAACGCACCTCAGAAAGTAAAAATTAAACCAACAAATAGCGGCATGACCTTGAAAAAGTGACGGCTAGTTTTGGAGTACTCTGATTGGCTGGAGGCAAGAAGCCAGCTTCAAAAAGCTGGAATGGAAGGCCGCTTTTAGGATTAGGAATGGGGTTTGTGGTGGCGACATCTTTGATTTGTACTAAAGTAACAAGATTGAGGATGGTGACACTGGCGCTACCTATTGAAGATGGCGGTTCCGAATGTAAGAGGAAAACGAGTTAACCTCACAATCTAAATTTACAAATTCTTATATTAGAAAGTAACATTCAAAATAAGTACCAAAATCGTTATTAGAAGAGCCATTAACAACTTCCAAGTTTGTGTTCCTGAGTTGCGAAAATGCGTCTAAAGCTATTATCGTTCCAGTTCAATGCATGTCGAATGATTCTATCCCGATATTCTTCTTCAGCGAACAAAGACCCTAAAATAGTCATTCTAGATGAATGCACTCTCTTAGCTTGGCATCCACGGCAGGATTTTCCCTACGAATGTACCAGACCACTACCCGAAACAGAGGAATATGCTGAATCCAGCGTTTTGAAGACCACTCTCACTGCCGAGGTCATGAATATCTTTAATAAAAAGACACCAGAGCAAGCTAGGCAAGAGCTTATGAATATAACGCACACTACCAAGCACAGGTGGTTTCCTAGATCCAGGGACAAGCGTGCGAAGAAAACTCCAATGGATAGAACATATTTGTAAATTTCAATAAGTATTTTTAATGTATCTTTATGAATAAAAACCCCTTTTTTTCATTCATTTTCATATCTCAGTAGTTCATAAGTCCCTGGAGTGAACAAAAATTCAAATAGATATATTAGAATTTGCTTGCGCTAGCTGAAAAAGTATTTACTTCTATTTTGAATTGATTTTATTAAATACATCCTAGGAAAAAATAGGTGACTTCACTAATAGTCAGCTTATTTTGACTTCTGTCTTTCAACTGCATCTTACTGATAATCATACAAAGTTACTTTACAGATTCTTCCTGCAAAAATATCCAATTAGTAATTATATTTAATGAAACATACCGAAACTACAGCATCAATTGCTCTTCAGCTTCAAAAGAGATGTATTCTGATATCCTGTGATTCAAAATAATGCTAATTTTGTACCCATATTTCTAAGTCACTAATTGGGGCCTTTCCTGTCTGATGTTCAGGCAATTCTTTAATTTTTCTTTCGAAAAATGCACGAACTTTCTTCTAGAATGATTTTGCCTGCATGAAACCCAAAACATATCGAACAGCTTTTACGCAATAAGGCTGATAAACTAGAATACAATAACAAGGAAATGAGACCGAATTCATATAATTTTCTAATTTGTTAAAGCTATAAGAGCATTCACAACATTGCCATGATACTCTCGAAGAGTTCTTTCAGCCAAAGTCCTAGATATCTCCATTTCCCGAACAATCAAATCCACATCTTCCTTCTTGATTAACACCTTCAACAGTTCCTTTTCTCGGGCTTGTTTTTCTAGGTCAGCTTTTTTTCTTCTATCTCCGATTGCGGAAATTGCGTCAGCGACGTCCTGGGTTGATATTTCCTTTTCTTCTGCATAGTCTGTGACTTTTTCTAGATCCGCAGCCCCACTGTCGTATTTTGCTGCCTTCTTTTGTTGCGCCTTTTCAGGCAATTCTTCGGCAGTTCCGTTGACTGTATCTTCATCTGCCATGATTTTGATTTTTTATATATGAATCTTTGTACAATTTTCAGGAACACAGTTTGTGGTGCTACGCTATTTCCAAATTTAAAATGAAAGAAATTCTGCCCAGCTGTCATTTGTCAATGTATTCTTAGGCTGGTTTCGCATAACAGCTCACGCTTATGGCGTATTGTTTTCTGATTGACTGCTGATTGATATGAACTTGGCAATATGCCACTGTATGTTTTCTGAGTGGTCACTAATAACACGGAAAGATAAAAAGGGAAACATTCTCAATTGAATATTGATATAAAGATTTTTTCAGTCGCAGATGATTCCACATCTGATTTTATGAACATCCTGTTTATATTTTCAACAAATCAACGGAAAGATAAGTTCCTCAAAAATACATTTTGTGAAAACCACTTCTCAAATCCTAAAATTTTGTCGAAATTTTCACATTAAAGGTGCTCCTCATATAAAACTCGATTTGACCTTCACCTGAATAACTTTCCCCAAACACTAGCGCCAATTGTGTTTCGGGAATATTGATAGACAACACTAATTCTTACAATCCAAACAACCTCACTTTTAACGTGATGTTTCAGTAACAATTAAAAATACCATGATAAAAATATTAGTACAAAGTATAAACAAAGACAGATGAAATTATACTTGACAGTTCGAAGCAAGTAGAAGTAAAAGTTTGAACTCTGTGTAGTAACGATGCATAAGTCCATCAGAGACGCTAGGAGTACGTTTTGAAATTGGCATATTAAATTTCGAATTATGAAAAACATTAAATATTTTTTCTAATTCCAAGTGTGTTGCTGAACGTTCTAGGTGGTGATCTGCATATCAAAATAATTTAGAAAAGGAGCACATGCGTGTTCCCTATCACTTTCAGTAAAACGAAGTCCCCAATACAGGTTACGTAATTGGGGAAGTTCTAGATGATAGCGCCCATTGGAAGCTCATATCCAAGAACCTATAGAGAGAGAGAGGTTTCCCACCTACCCACAGAACTATAAGTTCTGTGCACCTACCGAATCATTCAGAGATATAAACTTAAACAAGTTTTTCACCAAAATTACCTAAACAACTTGAATATTTTGAGATATATTTGGTTCCACATTCTACTTGCAGCAGGTTTTTCAGCTCCAGATGTATTAAGCAGTTGTTAGGATTCTCATTGGGCGCTGGCATTCTGGCTGGTGTAAAGCGGCTCTTAGAAATTTGTATTTGACATAACTCTGTCCTCTGCGACTAAACGCTCTCTGCTGGGAAATTTTTTCAGTGATTGTGATAATCTCCATTTCTGAAGCTTGGCAGCATTTGTTAGCAGCCCTGTTTTTAGCGAAAAATAAATGTTTCCCTAAACTACCTTCCCAAATTTGAAAGGTAAACAATAATCTTAAATTCTATACATATTTTTCATTTTGGAAATGGGCTTTTGTAAAAATGACTCGATTAAGTTCGGGTAATAGATGCATTACGTCAACGTTTAAACATTTGATGCCGTTTCATTGATTGCATGGATTTGTTTTCCGATTTTTATAGCGAAAATATTTGAATATGGTGATTCTAGTTATTTTTTTTGTAGAATGCCCTCTGATACCGAGACATGCATAGTATGCAGTACGAGTGGTCTCTCTAAGAGGTATTGTGTGTCAGTTTTTGGCGTGAAAGTAAGGCATTCTCACAATATTTGTAAAAGTATTATATATCTTTAATTGTCCTTCCTAGGCCTATTCGAGTTCGGGACAGAGTTTAGTTACATTGATATCGAAGTTACTGAAAAAGGAAATCACAAAAGACCCTGCAGTCAATCAGGTTATATGTAAAAAATGTCACGAGTTGATACTCGAATTGGAAGAATTACAAAACAGAGTGGCTGAAATTAAATGCGAAATCCTCGAACACAATAATTCAGAAGACGATAAATCTGACAAGCAAGATGATGAAAACGATTCGAATCGCTTGATGGAAAGGACCAAGAGAGAAATCATACTCTCGAAAAAGCTTCTTTATATGCCGTCTTCAGACGAGGAGTCCAATCAAGTATGTGTGATTTTTTATTATATCTTCGTCAGACCCACAACTCGTATAGGTGTTCAAATTCAAAACGGGATTTATGGCGCATCTATTCGGTCCTTTGAAACGATAAATTATGCATAGTTCATTAACTAGTACCTAGATGGGGTCAATAAAATTTGTACATATATGTAGGTATTGGGTCCAACCTTAAAACATGGGCATTCGTAGTCCCAAAGCAAAAAAAAAATAAGAATGAAACTCAATGAAGCAGTCTTGTTCTTTAAGTACACACAAAAAAAGATTACTAGAAATGCACTTTATATGGGTGCGTTTATTACATCTTGGATTTCTGCATCTTTGGAGGTGACAAAGATACATTTCCAGGTTTTCCAACCGTCCTTTTTGGCAATTCACGTTCGTTTCCCTCTTCATCAAAGTTTCATTCCGTCAAAGCACTAGTAACACCTCTATCTTATAAGGCATCCAGCAATTCGAATTTTGAATTCAATTAAATACAAAATATCTTTCCTTTTTATTCCAAATCCTGGCAGTCTTGTCTGTACCCAAGCCATCCATTCACTGCAGCACAATCCATGAAATGTTCAAAATTCTTACAGGTCATTTCCTCGTTTTATGATAACTCCGCTAGGTCGCTATCATTCTATTTGCCAGATCTACTCCCCCTCCCAATATTTACATTGTAATGATTCACTATCCAAGGTTGAGGAACCTCTATGTATTTTTTATCTGGTCCGGAATACCTTTTACTTATTTATCTATTTATTTATTTATTTATAGGTCAAGTACACTACAGAATTGTTATAAAATCCCAAATGGTACATCAAGAAAGTTTCAATTAAAGAAACCATTAAAGCTAGAGTACAGTTATGAACCTAACAAGTAAGCTCCTTAAGATAAACTAATGTAATTGTTAAAAATAAATAGACCTATTTATTTTTATTAGTCCAGTACATAAAAAAAATATTAACAAAATTCCAAATGGAACATATTAAAAAAAGACAAAGTATTACAAAAGACAAGAAAAAAACATGAAGACATTCAAACACTAGTAATCACTTAAATCATAAAACAAAATATAAATATGACCTGTAGAGATCAATAAAGTATCTATCTCTATCTATCTATGTCTAGTACCTACATTACATAATTGTACTAAAGTCCCAAATGCGCAAACAAACACTAGGGTTAAGCTATTCCTTCATAATAAATAAAGGTATGTATTTTCATTAGTCGAGTAGTACATTATTTATTGTAATAAAATCCAAATGGTAAGCACAAGGAAGGTTCAATTAAAAAAAAGACACATTAAACACTAGAGTAAGTTATGAACATTAGAATCAATAATCAATAAATAACGACTATTCAGAAGTTTAATGAACAATCGCTGGATGAAGTTATCTGATCGCCATATTTTTGAATTTTAAATGTGACAGATGAAAAAGATCAAGTTCTGAAAAGTGTGATTAAAATTTTTCTGAAGTCTACAACTTATTGCCATCGAGCCATAGTTAGTCCTGTGGAATCGCAACCCAAATGAAAAAATGTGATTACTTCTCAAGGTTCTTGAGTTAACGGAAAGGCAAAGCTCTTCTAAAATATCTGAACAATTATAGTGGAAGTTTATTATTTTATAAAGGAATAGAACCATTGCAAGTTTACCTCTGTCCTCAAGTGACAATAAATCTAATACAGAAAGCCTCATGTGCGGGTTAAATCCAAAGTAGGCCAAGTTTCCAAATTAGATATTTAGTGAAACGATTCTGAACACCTGTACAACGGTTCAACAGTGCACGCTGTAGATGCCATAGTAACAGCTTTGCTGTCCATCCACTTGATTAGTTATTTTCTTAACTTCCCTAATTTTTTATTTTATGGTTCCTCTTCCCATTTTTTTCATGTTGTAGTCGGTAGGAAATCCCACATTTGGGAATCTCTTTGACGTCGTAGTTCCTAAGGGTTACACCTATTATCATCACCACTACAAATGATTTTCAATAGATCATTGGAGTCTAATGTGTTTCCTGAAAGATACAAAGTGGGACGTATAATTACAATTCATAAATCTGGCAAAACCAATGAAATAACAAACTATAGGCCCATCACTATTTTACCATCACCCTCAAAAATATTTGAGAAGACAATGCATACAAAAATAAATTGTCACATATCTTCAGTACTCTTAGAGGAACAACATGGGTTCATAAATAAAAAATCAACCACAACAAACCTTTGCGTCTTTAGCGAGTATGTCTCCAAAGAAATATCCAACTATCAAATTGATACCATTTACACGGACCTAGCAAAAGCATTTGATAGGGTAAATCACAATGTTTTGCTGAATAAGTTAACATCATTTTCATTCGATGAAAAGTTAGTCGCATTTATAAAATTGTATCTGACAAATCGTCCTAACTTTGTTAAATATAATAACTGCCAGTCCGAGAGTTTTACTAGTACCTCGGGTGTACCCCAAGGCTCGATACTGGGACCGTTGCTTTTGTCATGTTCATTAATGATATCATCATACAAAATTTCTTCTATATGCAGATGACTTGAAAGTGTTTCTCAAAATAACATCAGTATAAGACACAAAAAAGTTCCAAGACATAATTGATGCAATCTGTAGGTACTGCGATGATAATGACCTATCACTAAATGAGTCGAAATGTAAAATAGTATCATACACTAGAAAAAAAATAGAAATAGCGGAAACTATACCATCAATGATGTTGAGCTGGAATCTCTAGATAGAATCAAGGATCTGGGTGTTGTTTTTACTAAAACATTGTCGTTCAATGAACATATTAGCAGAATTAAGCTTTGAGTGCTACAGAAAACTCTGCTTCATCTTGAGATCAAGCCATGGTTTCAAATACCAAACATCTATAATACTATTTAATTCCTATGTTAGATCTAAGTTAGAGTACTGCTGTATTATTTGGAACCCTGAGACCATAAGATATTCCGATATGCTTGAAAAAAAAAAAAAATATCTAAGATCCATGCACTTCAAAAAATATGGAATATACCCATTGCCTATATCCTACGAAAACCAAAGAAAAGATTTTGAAATTAGACTTTGAGCGAAAGACGTGAAAGGATCCAGATTCTTTTAGTCTTTGATATCTTACACAACTTGATCAATGTACCTGATATACTGATGAACATTCACTTCAACATACCAGACATAAGACTGAGAATCAGAAATAACCCCTTCAAAATTCACAATTTAAGCGCCCCCATTAACAACTGCTTAGTCAGTGTTAACAACCTCTTGAGAACAGGAGAAATTGATTTCCTTAATATCTCTAAGACCTCACTACTCTCCCATTTGAGATACAACCAGGATAGTATAATGTATGTATGTTTTCATTTTTTATATTTTGATATTTTTTTTTTGTATTTAATTTTTTGCTTCTGTATGTTTGTAATTTTCCAACTGATACATGTTATTAGACATACTCTGTTTGTAATCAGTATAAATAAATAAATAAACAATTGTAAAGTAACGATCATAATAAATGTTAGTTCCAGGAGGACAGCTTTTGAGGTTTTTCCTTGGTAAAAATTTCAAAATCAAGAATCACGCGCTTTGGTGATGCTAACACATAATTTTTCAATCCTCTTGGGTTTGGTTTCCTTGGTACATATTGTCTAATGACGACATGTCCAGAGAAGGGAATAATTTGTTCGTTCATGCTTACATTCGGTTCTCGGGGAAGTGTCAAAACAGCTGTAAGAAATGCGTCGATAATTGGTTGGACTTTCCAGAGCTTATTAAGATTATTTTATTCTGGGACAGCTAAATTATTAACAACATGAATGCAATTCCCAAGTTGGAAGTATCTATTTCTACTGAGAGCATTACAAATGAGTGGAATTTTAAAGTATAATGACCATTTCATTTGATTCCTGGGAAAGCTATGACCAATACATTCGATTCCTGGGAAAGCCAAACTCATTAAGAGTGTCAGACCGACGAAACATTTAATTTCTCTTGGTGTTGCTCCCAGTATCTTATTCAAAGCTTGTTGAAAATGAACGTTTGTGTTCTCAGTAACTTTTTTGAAAAAAGGTTAATCACAATACTGGTTAAAATAATCAAGCGAGGTAAAGTTTTGACGTTATGAATTTCTTGATTGGATAGGGAACTGTGGAAAACTAGGTTCATGTCAAAATGTTCGTTTATATCTCGCCAAGTTTCGAAAGGGTTCTGTTTTTTCTCAAGTCTTTGTATTTTGCGATTTTTCGGGATCACATTTGGTGTGGTTTTTATTTTTATCCTGCTTTTTTCGGCATTATTCTGTACAGTTTTAGTTGCTGCTGTTATTTTTTTCTTGGTATCAGGCCTAACTTCCTTGTCATTGTCTAGTTCTGAAGTCGACTTTCTGGTGGCGTAAAAGTCACTACTTCCAAGGATTTCAGCTAGTTCTCCATCAGTTAGAGCAGATTTTCGAGCTGGAATAATAAAAAAAAACCTGTTAGCGTTTTCCCACATTTGTGGGCAAATTAAAAATGTATGAGTTGGTCTTCGGACCCAAGATACACAAACATGGCCAAATAGAATCAACTGCTGTTTTTTTATTAAATCAGCCGTAAGCCAATCCTACTTATTTCGTACGTTATAATTGGCATTAAAAAAGTCCATGATCATTTGAATATAAATAATATTTTTTACTTACCGTGACTTGCTCGGGAATTTCTAGAATCTGCTGGGCTGGTAGATGCCATGATGCTGCCACTTGTTTCACTGTTGGCCGTCATATTACTACTGCTACGGATTTAGGCTCAATTTGAATCTCTGGTTGCCCTCAGAATCAGAATATCTTCATTAAACAAAAAAGAATACAATTTAATTTAAGAAAATTGGTAAATTGTTTCTTGGATGCAACAGTGTCAAAAATACTTGAAATTTATAAAAAATCATAAAAAAGAGCAATAGGTAACAAAATCAACCAAATTTGTTAGCTACTTAAATTTAAGTTTAAAAATTTTTAAAAGTAATTGCTGACCAAATAAATACAAGCACAAATATAAATTCGGACAATACTACATATATAAAAATGTTTGGTTTTAAAAGATTATAGTATAGTAAACTGATAGCAGAGCTTTTTGGTCGAGGTACTGTTTTAGCACTCGGAAGCTGTAGCATATACTGCTGAGCCTGCCCGAAAGTTTGTTGATATGAATATCCCATTTCAGGTTGTGATCTGTGGATAGGCCAAGAAATTTTACTGAGTATTGAAATTTGACGTTTTGTGATAAGATTTTTATAGTTGTTGGTTGTGAATTTGATGACTGTATAGTATGGAAGTTTAGAAAAACAGATTTATCTGTGTTTAAAAGAAGAAAATTATTATTAAACCACTCTTGAGCTTTGCAAAGAGAGGAATTTGCTCTTTGTTCAAGTTCTATGAAGTTTTTTGCTGTTACAAGGATATTGTTATCATCTGCGAAATTTACGTGAGCTGTATGGTCATTTTTTGTGATATAAGGTAGATCGTTAATGTATAAAATGAATAAAATAGGTCCAATCAAATCCCATTTCTTTCCAGACTGACACATTGTGTTCGTTTTCCAAGATAGGATTGGATCCACCTCAGGGCACACCCCTTGACTCCATACAACTCAAGCTTACTCAGCAGTATATGATGACTGAGACTATCGAAGGCCTTTGATAAATCTAGAAAGCTCCTAGTATTTTATGTTTGTTTTCAATGCTATTGTATATACCTTCAATAAATTCAAAGATTGCCGTGTCTATTGATTTTCCTTTTTGAAATCCGTGCTGTGCTGGATTTAAAAGTCCATGTATCTGGAAGAAGTTTAGAAGGCGGTTGCACATTGCAGACTCAAATATTTTTGAAAAAGATGGTAATAAGCTTATGGGTCTGTAGTTTTGTATTTGTGTTGGGTCATCTTTTTTGTAAACAGGTATCATTACGGGTTCTTTGAGTTTATCAGGAAAGAAGCCATATTTTAATGAGTTATCTATTATGACACACAGAGGCAAGCATAATTCCAAGGCACATCATTTTATAAGGCTGTTTGAAATACCATCTACACCTGCACTTTTTTTTCAAGTTTTTTCTAATTTCTAATACCTCTGTGCTGTTACAGAGTTAATAGACATATCTGTAAAGTTTGGAAATATATTTTGTTTTGGGTCTTTTTGCTGTGGAAGCAAATGAGTAGTAGGATGCCCGTTTTTTCTTAATAAACAATACAAATATGTACACAAATGTGTACGCGTGGTCCGAATAAGGTATTGGGTTACATTAGTTCGTATTTTTCAGGTATCTCAAGATGATATCGAAATGAAACTAGTCGAAATGCACGGAGCCATATCGAACAGCCAAATAATAGAACACGTAGGAGAAACAATAGATATGGAAGATACTGAGGAAATGCATGATTTTTCTGCAGACGAGGGTGGAGAGATTTTGGATTCTGGAGCTGTCGAACATTCCTCAGATTCGGATTACGAACCCCATAAAAAATTCGCATCTGTCAATGTTCCCACACTCTGCGAAAATAGTATGGGTATGTATAAATTTTGTAGTTTATTGGAAACATTAAAAAACTCTGTAAACAAATTTCTCCATTGAAGAACCCGTGAAAATTAAAGCTGAGCCAACGACAACTGATGAATCAGTGAACCATGCCCCCGTTACGATGGATAAGAAGCCCAACATATTGAAGAGGAAAATTCCCATACAGGTTAATATACAGAAAACTGAGGACGAAGAAGAGGATAAGAAGCTAGATGACTCTGTGGCTCTGCCAATAGTAACAAAAGAAGGTAATAAAAGGAATATCTTCATTTATTTATTTCGTTGATTTGGAGCACAGGTGGACTCGAATAGCCATCACAATTTGAAGTACCTGAAACCTGGGAGTTCAAAATTATTACATTCAAAAATGCCTACGAAAAACCTTCATTGTATTTTTCTCTAAATCCAATAGTACAGGAAATATTGTAAAACAACTGAAATATTTACAATTTTACTGTACTATCAGAAGATTAATTAATTTATTTATTTATTAATAATCCACGGGTAAACCCAATTTTACAGGTTGACATAAATAGTTAATATAACAAACTGAACCTAGTTATATCTAAATTAATAATAATGATTATAATATTAGATGGTAAAAAAAAACAGAAGATACAAAAATTTCAAAGATACACAATGAATCATACTAAGATCAACTGACAAAGTTGAGAAGATAAAACAGATAAATGGCAAAAATATAAGTGAAAAAAAAATTAAAATAAATTACAAACAGTTAATGAAACTAACCTTCAAGGTGAGAGGATATCAAGAACAAATTCAAATATACAAAATCAGACAACTTTCAGCATATCTTCTTTAATTTTTGTTTTATTGATGAAATATTAGAACCGAACATATAAAAATAACGTCACACCACACATGCACTCTGAATATGGGGAAAATACTTTTCTTACGTGTTTTTGCCTGCTGAACACGAATCCGGAAGAAAAGATTTTTTATAGAAAATGAAACACACGAGGCCCAGCAGAGCAAAGAAACACACAAAAAACACAAAACTATCAGCGTAATTCATCAAAACGTACAATCTATTGGAAATGCAGTAGATCGAATAGAAAACAGTTTACATATTCAGTCAAACTGTAAGGTATTATGCCTAACCGAACATTGGCAAACAAAAGACAGACTGGAAAATATATCTATAAACAACTTCCAACTTGCTTCTAGTTACTGCAGACCTGAAGGATATGGTGGAGCAGCGATCTATTTACACAATACAGTCAAAGGAAAACCAAGGGAAAAATTATCGAAGTGTTCAGAACAGGGAAGTTTTGAATGTGCTGTGACCGAGTGTGTGTTGAACAAAACATATATCATTATTTGTATTTATCGACCTCCAAATGGAAACATACCAATTTTCTTTGAAAAAATGGAACAACTTTTAATAAGAAGTTTCGAAGAGAATACTAATATAATTTTAGTGGCTGATATGAACATAGAAATGAGGGATGAAAATAACTTGAAAACCGAATTTATATCGTTGATGAACTCATTTAATTTATTCACAAATCTAGAAACATGGAACACAGAAGTATTAGAACTGCATATAATATATTCACAAATCTAGAAACATGGAACACAGAAGTATTAGAACTGCATATCTCAGACCATCAAGCTCAAAAAATTACCTTTGAAATTGAAGCATATTGTAAAATTATACCTAAATATTGTAGATTTTTTAGCAAGACAGCTAAAGATAACTTTAAGCTGAGGCTTAACGAACAAGATTGGAAAATGGTTTTTGATGTACAAAATAACGTTGATAAACAATGGGATACATTCATGGCATTTTCTGTGAATGCTTTCCTTTAAAGCTGGTACAAAATAAAAAACATAAACACTTTCCACAAAATCAAGTAACAGACTGTAAAAGCGTTTGGATATATTTTGTCACTCAGTAAACAGAATCCTATGTTTCATGAGCAATATAAAACTGCAAAAAGAATACGATGAACTTCTCAGACAACTCAAGTCCCAGCACTATACAGAAAGGGTAAATAAATCTGATAATAAGAATAAAACCATGTGGGCCATCTGTAATGAAATAAACGGAAAAAGTCAAAAAGGAATGAATGTCAAATTGATGGAGAACCTGAAACTATAGCTAATGAATTTAATATATATTTTAATGAAACAGTTTCAGAAATGCTTGAAAACCTGGAAAACGTCCCATTTGATGTGAGTTTGCTGGTGAGAAATGACAGATCAATGCTTCTCAGACCGACAACACCTGAAGAGATCATTGAACTCGCCAGATCTCTCAGGAACAAACACAGCAGTGGAGATGCGAGATCCCATTGAGTATTGTTAAGTTGGCGTGTCAGAAATTTGTGAAATTCTCTCATTTCTCATCAACAGCTCATTCAGACAAGGTGTATTTCCCAAAAATTGAAACAAGCTCTTATTAAACCTAACATCAAAAGAAGGGATCCTCAGCTAATAGAAAACTACAGGCCCATCAATCTGCTACCAGGCTTCTCAAAATTATTTGAGTTAGCGATGTGCTCTAGACTGACTTACTTTTTGAATGTTACAAATTTCTTTACAAATACCCAGCATGCATATTTGAAGGGTAGGTCGACCCAAACCGCCATTTTCCAGTTCACCAAAAGTATTTTAGATTTAATTGAGAATAACAACCTAGCACTAGCCATTTTCCTAGATTTATCGAAGGCATATGACTCGTTGAATCAAGAGTATCTGTTGGAAAAACTTGAAACTTATGGAATCCGAGGAAAAGCACACAACTGGTTTCGATCGTACCTATCGTCAAGAGCCCAAAGGGTAACAATCACAAAGGGTGGGGTTTCAAAATATCAGATTTATTGATTAACACAACAGGAAGTGCACAGGGAGTGTAATAGGGCCGATTTTATTCATAATTTACTTTTGTTCAAGAGCGAAAAATTGGATCGGAAACGTAGTAAATTACGCAGATGACACAAATTTAATAATTGGTGCTGAAGAAAGCGATGACCTTATAAGCCAGGGAGATGTTTTTTTCTCAAGAGCGAAGAATTGGTTCGATAAAAATAAATTACTGTTGAATGCAAATAAAACAAATTTGATGATTTTTAGTACCGACAGGTGTAGAAAAGAGAAACCGTTGAGTATAAGCTGGCAGGGCGATGAAACAAAAATCAATGAATACACAAAATTTTTAGGAGTATATATAGATAATTTCCTGAAATGGAATAGGCAGACCGATTCCGTTTATCAAAAACTGAACAAGGTCATTTATGCAATCAGAATGACATCAAAATACATGAATGAAAAAACTGTAAAAATTCTGTACCATGCAAATTTTGAGTCAGTGTTGAGATACGGAATTATGTTCTGGGAACAGAACTTCAAGCACATGGAGATTTTAACAGAAAATTACATGAACCAAACTATAATACACTAACAATTAAAGGAGGTTTTCAAGAAAATTACATGAATCCCAACTATAATAACAAACTTAATATTAACTTCCCTATACACAGACTAACACTCACAGAAAAAAATCCCTCATATATGTGCATCAGAATATTTAATAAATTACCGAACAGTCTTAAGTCTATCACGACACATAGTATCTTCAAGAATAAAGTGAAACAACTTCTGTTGAATCTGGAACCATATGATTTGAAAGAATATTTTGAAACAAATCACTAAAATTATTGTTTTTTATTTGACGTCTTTTCTTTCAATGTTTGTATGTACCATACATATGTATATATTGTGTTGTATATAGAAATGTTTACATGAAATAAAGAATATTATTATTATTATTATTAAAAAATGCGACGGTCTCATACCGTTCCCGAGTTACAGCACTTTTTCAAAAAAAAATTAACCTCATTTTCTTGCACCGTTTTTTCGCACAAAAATCACTCAAAATGCCTCCTTTTTACCAGCATAAACAATACACCCTAAATCACTTATTTTCGGCACAACTTTGCACAAAATATCGTCGTTTTTATCGAAAAAGATCCTCCTTACACAGTTCCAAATAAATAATATTGGTTCCTTTGACAGAAGACATTTAGTAACTTTGCCTTTTTTTTTCATGTTGGTTACCGCCAACTTTTCGAATTCAAATGTGAGCAATAGTTTCATTTATGTGTACAATTGTTGTGGGCGGTGATTCATTTATTACCAACATGAAAAATAAGGCAAAGTTACTAAATGTCTTCTGTCAAAAGTATGACAATTGTTGATTTGGAACTGTGTAAGAAAGATGATTTTTTTCGATAAAAACGACGATATTTTGTGCAAAGTTGTGCCGAAAATAAGTGATTTAGGGTGTATTGTTTATGCTGGTAAAAAAAAGGAGGCATTTTGAGTGATTTTTGTGCGAGAAAACGGTGCTTGAAAATGAGGTTATTTTTTTTTGGAAAAAGTGCTGTAACTCAGGAACGGTATGAGACCGCCACATTTTTCTGTCGGATTCGTGTTCAGCAGGCAAAAACACGTAAGAAAAGTATTTTCCCCATATTCAGAGTGCATGTGTGGTGTAACTAGATATTTACCAAAATAACTATTAAACATTTGGAGGAGCTCTAGCGATTTTTTCAAATAATTTTTCGTAGTTGTCTGGTTTTTTTTTTCTTTATTAGCATAGTAAAATATATATTGAATTTTTATTCTTTCATAATATCTATTGGATGTAATTCAACATCCAAAGTTGGGGTAGTGCCAAGGCAGAGGTATTTTTTTTGTTGAATAACATAAATAATAGTTTCACATTTTCAAATTTCGATTTATATTTTTACTTGCAATGTGATTTTCTGTATTATGGGGGTTTTATGTATGGCCTAGATTTCGTGCCGGGCACTGTACATCACATTTCGTCATCAGGTAACCTCTTCACCTGCCTCCTGTGCCAGGGAGACGAGACGGTAGCGGGTGAGGCGAAAGCGATCACCGCTCACGTCAAGGAGGCCCACGGGCTCCGTTTGTACATTTGTGACGTGTGCGGTCAGGATTTCCACAAGCGCAACCACCTGTCGGCCCACTTGGACGAACATGTCGCCGCCGAAGAGGGTGACTTTCAGTGCGAGATCTGCAACCGAATATTCAGTAATCTGAGGCTGTTCCGTATACACAGGTACTCATTACGACATCAAATTTAGTGTTTTGAGAATGTGGTTCAAACTCAGACCTTGAAAGGTCCCTCTTTTCCAGAAAAGTATTTGGCTTTCAACTTCTATGTTTTGTGTGAAAAATCGAACTTGAAAATTTGGTTCATTACATTTGGACGAATTAGAGATTATGTCAAATTCGTGTGAACAGAAAGATACATTTTTTGACTATATCATTTACATTATATTGCTTCTCTGTCAGTCTACAGGGTATATTTTAACTATGTAAATTTAAATGTAAAAGTACAGTGACTCAAGATTGAATACCTACAAAAAATCTGTAACTTTTGGGAGCCACTAATTATTGCCTGGACCAATAACCC
Organism: Gonioctena quinquepunctata; assembly: GCA_018342105.1. NCBI lineage: Eukaryota > Metazoa > Arthropoda > Insecta > Coleoptera > Chrysomelidae > Gonioctena > Gonioctena quinquepunctata. The sequence goes on from JAFIRS010000295.1 coordinate 655,467, forward strand.
TCCAGTTGTAGGTAGATCGGTAGGTATAAGAAAACACTTGCTGCCCCTAGATTACTTACAAGGTTGCCTTTTATTTATTGCGACAAACTGACAAAAACAAATGTTGATCATTGCAACTTTTTTATTGTTTTTCCAAATATTCCCTCTGATATTTTATATACTTTTGCATATGCTGGAACCAGTTTTCATAGCACTCTTCACATAGTGAAGGTTAAAATTTTCTTTAATTTTTCACCAATTCACCAGTAGTGCACACTTTCATCATTATTACAATAGATTTAGAAGCATTTACAGAAAAGTAGTAAAAGCAGCAAAAAGCTGTTACTACCATAACAGAATCTGTAAAAGTAAGGATACCATCAAAGAGACATGGCGTATAGTAAATGAGTTTCGCGGCAAAACTCCTAATCTGGCAAAGAACATCACTTTGGATGGCAATACTCTGAATGAATTCTATTGCTCCATAGCTGACCAACTGTCAAAAAATGTAGATAAAGCACCAGATTCATTAACGTTCATGAATAACATAAATATTACTGAAACATTTGTTTTATATCTTGAATTTTATTAAGGCGCATAAAATATTGAATGAATTTCAACATGGATTTCTCAAAGGCAGAAGCACAGAAACAGCTTTATTTGATTTTGTTGATCAAGTCCACGACTTAGTCGAACTAGACTCTTGTGCCTGTGGTGTTTTACTTGATCTCAGTAAAGCTTTTGATTGTGTAGATCACTCCATTTTGCTTCATAAACTATATAATTATGGATTTAGAGGAAAGGCGCATGATCTCCTGAAATCATATTTAAGCAATAGAAAACAAAAAGTAAGCATAAGACCTCAGCAAAAAAATTAAGAATTTTTATCAAATTTTACTAAAATCGAAAGAGGGGTTCCACAAGGGAGTGTATTAGGTCCGCTACTCTTCATAATTTATATAAATGATTTCTCGGAACTTTTTAAATACTAAAATTGTTAGTTATGTGGACGATTCAAATCTCATACTACCAGTTGATAACTACATTCATTTGGAAAACACAATACAAAAAAATATTTCTGCAGTATCCACATATCTAAATGAGAATAAATTACATCTAAACACTGCGAAAACGGACTGCATTATTTTCAAAACAAGTTGCAAAAATATTGCCATTCCGGAGTCGATGCCTCTAAGAAATGGAGAAGAATTATACTTTTCTACTGAGAGTAAAGTGTTAGGCATATATATAGATGACAAATTAAATTTTGAAAAGCACATTGACAATCTGGCAAAAAAACTAGCATCTAAATGTTTTGCAATAAGAGTTTTGAAAAGAAACTTAAATTTTGAGGCTTTAAAAACGGCATACTATGGGACAGTCTACCCTTTACTGAAGTATGGAATTTTAATATGGGGTGGAAGTTCTCAATTACAACGTATTTTCATCATGCAAAAAAGAATTATGAAAACCATGTGAATATGAAATACAAAGACTCCTGTCGTGGGATTTTCAAGCGTCACAAAATGCTCACCGTATATGCCATCTATATTTATGTATGTATTCTTTTTGTAAATAACAATAAATTAAAATTTGAAAGTGACACATACAAACATAGGTACTCCACAAGGCACAAATCTAATTTCGTTATACCCAAGCACAGATTAAAAAATACTGAGAAAGGACCACATTATGCATGTATCAAATTTTATAATCATATACCCTCGATGATCAGAGAAGAGAGCACCAACAAAAACACTTTCAAAAAATACGTATTTGATCTATTGTGTGACATCGAACCGTATTCAATAAATGAATTCTATGAAAAATAATAACTTTTACCATATCATATATTTTTATTTTCCCTTCTTATCTATATTCTATAGGATATTATATGGTATTGTGACCAGGTATTTTATTTTATTCTTTTGACTGTGATATTTTATTAAATATTTAATTCTAGTGCAAGTTAAGTCATTTCAGAAATTTTGTACTTTTGAAGGCAACTTCTACATATATCTGCAAATTATTATGTATATATGTGTATATATATATATATATATATATATATATATATATATCTGTATCTACGTGTATTTGTACTTATTGACTTGAGTTTTTCAACTGTTCAAATTAACTTTAATAAAGTCTATCTGAAGAAATTTATGGTTACAATAAAACATCAAAAATAAAACTACTTCTGGCATCGATAACATCTTGGTAAGAATTTTTGAGAACATGCCAATTTCTGCTCTGGAGTTACTAGTCCAAATGATTAATGACTCGTTTGCCAAAGGAACCTACCCACAATTCCTAAAAACAAATGTTGTGATCCCTCTTCACAAGGGGGGTGACACCTCAGATCCATCAAAGTTTCGACCCATCTCGCTCATTCCAACTCTTGGTAAAATCATAGAGAAATTAGGTCGATGAATTTTATATCAGACCACAAAATCTTAAATCCTCAGCAATTTGGCTTTCAGTCCAAAAAGAGTACAGGGGATGCCATTTTCCATCTGCTGAAAAGACTTTACTCCGAGTTGAACTTGTAGAAGGTGTGTGCAGCAGTTTTCTGTGATTTGTCGAAAGCTTTCGATTGTGTGAACCACGAAATACTCCAAATCAAATCAAATCAATCTTTATTCATTCAAAGACCCAATTGGGGTGTAGAACATGTCAAGTATACAGGCATATGCGTATATATGTATATATAAAAAGAAATAGAAACTCGAGATATAAAAACTCGAGATAGCCAATGAGTTAGTCACAGTGGTAATAAAAGATAAAATGCAATAAAATACAAAGCAATTAAATGACAAAACATGTTAAAATCATTCAAAAAATTCATTGATGTTATAAAACAGATTCCTGTGTAAAAATTGTTTAATAGAGTTACGGAAGTTGAAGTGAGTAGTTTGATTTCTGATGTCTTCGGGTAATTTATTATAAACCCTTATTCCAGTTGAGAGTGGTCCATTTGACGTTATCTGGAGATTATCATGATTTGGGTAGATGGAATGGTTATTTCTGGTTTCATAGGAATGAATATCCATATGCCTAGGAAGAGTATTTCTAATTTTGTGAATATAACAGGCAACTTCCATTATGTACAGACAAGCCAAAGGCAATATATTCAACTCAGCAAATACAGGTCTACAGGAGTGTCTGGATGATATGTATTTTATTGCTCTCAAAGCTCTTTTCTGGCTCAAGAATAGATACTGTGCAGCTGTTGAATTTCCCCATAGTAGAATGCCATAGAGTAAAATAGACTGGATTTCGCAAAGTAGAAGTTTCTCAAACAGTGTACATCAACAACCTTCCGTAGACATCGAATCTGGTATATTTTCGTATTAATTTTGTTGATTGCACTAGTTATATGCTCATACCAACTGAGATCATCTTGCAATGTTATGCCTAAAAATTTGGTTTTTGATTTCTCGGTAATATTTAATTCCTCAAATTTAATTAAGAGGGGGTTGTTCATAATTCTTTGTCTAGTATGAAATACCAGATACTCAGTTTTTCGATGTTGAGATACAATTGGTTTGCCGAAAACCATTCGCCCAACTTAGCAAGGAGATGGTTGCATGCTAATTCATTTGATTCACTGCATTCTTGGGAGACTAAAAAGATGAGTGTCCGCATAAAGTGTGATGTTATAGTCAGGTAGGAATTCAACTATATCCCAATAAATAAAGAGAAAAGTATCGGTGCTAGGACACTCCCTGTGGAACACCCATTTCCACTAGGGAGGTATCTGAGCTATGCTTGCTGACCGACCCATCAACTTCTTTGGAACATATTTGTACAAACTGCGTTCTGTTAGAGAGATACGATTTAACCCAGTCAGCTGCAGTTCCTCTCAAGCCGCAAAGCCATAGTTTTGCAGCAATGCATTGTGAGGGACGAGTCAAATGCTCGGCTCAAATCGCAAAAAAATACCTACTGGTGATTTTCTATTATCAATTTCTAACAAAACATTGTTGTAAAGTCAACTGTTGCAGTGGTAGTGGATTTTCCTTGCGAAAACCATGTTGTTGGTCAGGTATCAGATTATATTTGTCAATAAAAGGAATGAGTCTGTCAAGCATGCAATATTCGGCCACTTTTGCAAATGGGGAAAGACCTGAAACTGGTCTATAATTCTCAATGCAGGTTCTCTCTTTCTTTTTGTACACGGAGTGATCTTTGCTGATTTCAAGCAATTTGGAAAAACACCCGTTGTGAAAGAATGATTTACTAAGTGGGTCAAGATGCTAGCTAATTCTTCCCCAGATGCTCTAATTAAAGCTGAAGGGATTTCGTCTGGGCCTGTAGACATTTTATTTTTTAACTTTAAGACAATCACTCGCATTTCGGCCTCTGAGAAAGGTATCAAGACAATGGAGTTCATATTGCTTTTACCTGAAAATTCAAAATTCCCCGGACGTTTTATGGACTTCACCACATTTTTTGGAGCCTCAGTAAAGAAAACATTGAAAGTATCTGCTATTATCTTAGGGTCAGTAATTTCATGGTTATTATTAATAATTTTCATGTTCGGGTTGCATGATATTTTGTTCCTGAGTTTATTTATGATATCCCAAGAAGCTTTATTTTTGTTTTCAGATTCCTGAATAAGACAGCTATAGAATGTTTTTTTGGTCGTTTCGACTAACTGCATATGTTCAGCTTTCTTGATTTTATAGTGATCTTTGAGTTCTTCATATTGCTTTTGCAAAATGAAGAGATCCCTCAGGTTTTCACTGGAAGTTTTTATGACGGATGATACCCACGATTTCTTATTGGTTTTACCAATCCTATTTGACAATGGAAAACATACATCAAATATTTCCCAAAATTTCATAAAAAATTGGTTGAATTTATCACTACAGTCATGCAAATCATAAACTTCGCTCCAGTTTTCAACTTTCAGTGTATTTGCAAAGAGTTCTTTATTAGTGGAATTGAAATTACTTTTCTGCATTTTCAAAGTATTATCACTTGTATAAGTATGAAGTTCAATTTCTGAATTTACCTTAACGGTTATGGATTTATGATCCGAAATGGGGGTATCATCACCATGGTATCAGAAATCAAAGTCTCAACTGGGTCGAATCTTATCTGAGTCAACGAACCCAAGTTGTCAGAACTGACGCACTATCAGATACTGGCTTTGTCAGATAGATAGATTTTATTGACAACGTTACACATTTTTACAAGTGTTTGTAGCAGGTCAGATAATAATCAAAATTATAGAAATTATAAAACACCAGTATATAATATAATAAAACATTGTTACTGACACAGAGGTACTTAGATTCACTAAATCAAGGACACACATAAGTTAAAACAATCATAAATTAAATCATTAATACAATTACTCAAGTGTAAGAGAACATAAGACACGGTGTGCCTCAAGGCTCGATACTAGGGCCAGTACTGTTTTTCTTATATTTCAACGACCTGGCTTATATAGAATCTAATGGAATGTTCACAATTTTTGCGGATGATACAACCATCCTGTGGCATGACATCAATGAAACAAATCTTTACAACAAAATAGCTCAAGATATTGTCAGTGTGAGAGAGTGGTGCAACACCAATCTGCTATCCTTCAATATAGACAAAACCAATCTCATATCATTTAATTGCAACTTATCAGACATTCCTTTGGGTAATAATGTTATATCATATAAAAATTCCAATATATTTCTTGGAATCAATTTGGACAGCAACATCAATTTCAATAACCATATTAAATTACTGAGCAAAAAACTATCTTCGGGATGTTATGTTGTACGAATGGTGTGGAATGAATTAGAATAGAATAGAATAGAACAGGGCTTTATTTTCAAGAATAACAATCACAGTGACATTACATTTAAAACAAAAATAACATACATTATCACAGTAACCAGAATTAAAGAAAATAGTGTCATATAAAGTTGATTGAATCAATCTTGAGACTTGAAGACAAGTATTTGTATCAGTTAAAATATTAAAATGAATAAATATTAAGTTCAAAATGAATAAAGTTTAAAATGAATAAAGTTGTCTTATTTTCAATGCAGGATCCATTCGTAAAAATATCTATTCTCCCAAATATTCTTTAGTAGAGTATGGTTCTAGATTCACTATGATATTGATTATAAGCCTCTTGAAGACTTTTATGTTCACTTCTTGTTTGACTGTTTCTGGTAATTTATTAAAAAACCTAATACACGCATACTCTGGAGACTTTTCTGTTATTGACAGTCTGTGGATTGGGATATTATAGTCGGTGTTATGGTTTCTTGTGTTTAGTCTATGTTTTATCTTGTGCGACTCAAATTTATTGCGATTTTTAAACAGAAACATTAAGCACTCATATATATAGGTCCCGGCCATGGTCATTATATTAAATTTTTTGAATTTACCTCTACAGGATTCTTTGTAATTTAGACATAGCAAAATCCTGATGGCTTTTTTTATTTTAAAAATACTTTCTGTTGGCTACTTCCTCCCAGAAGATGATGCCAAAACGCATCACCGAGTGGAAGTTGGCAAAGTAAATGGTTAGCTTTGCACCCTCATCCAAATATGTCGATGTTACTCTAAATGCATAACAGATAGATGACAATTTGGTGCTGGTTTCCTAATATGTTTTTCGAAATCTAAGTTTTGGTCAATGTAATGCCAAGAAATTTTGTGTGTTCCCAGTGTTATTATCTGCTTTTGTACTTGAAGCATCTCAGGTATGTTATTGTTTTTCATTTTTCCTAAAGCAAATATAATTTGTTTTATCTTCGTTAAGTATGAGTTTGTTCATGGTAAACCATTTCTGTGCTTTTTCTAGTGTTTCATTTGAGATTTCTAAAAGATTATTTAATGACCAACCCACCGTTAAAATGTTTGTGTCGCTGCAAAATTCACTAAGTTGATATTTTCATTATTCACAATATCTAAGGCTAAATCATTTATGTAAAATATGAATAACAAAGGGCCCATGACACTACCTTGAGGGATACCTACCACTGTCGTAATTTCCTCTGAGTAATATTTAATTCCTGGCTATTTATAACTATTTTTTGTTTACGTTGTGTCAGGTAAGACTTTATCCATTCATGAGCGGTACCTCTGATACCATATCTCTCAGCTTTATCAACAGAATTTCATGATCTAGACTGTCAAAAGCTTTTGACAGGTCTAGAAAGATACCATTGATATATTTTTATTCTCGTATGCAGTAATAATTTTTCTATGAATTCATATATGGCTGTCTCGATTGATTTCCTTTCAAGTAGCCATGTTGCGTGGCTCAACAATTTTTCAGTATAGAAATAGCTTAGAAGCCTTGAACACATTGCTAGTTCAAAACTTTGGAGAGATGGTAGTAGACTTACTGGTCTATGATTTTGCATGAGTGTTGGGTCATCTTTTTGAACAGGGGCTTGACTATTGCTATTTTCAAGTTGTCTGGGAATAAACGGATGAAAAGGAGTTATTGATTATGTGGCATAGTGGTATTGCCAATTCACCAGCACATAGTTTTATTATACTATTTGATATTTCATCATATCCAGTGCTAGTTTTATTCTTTAGTTTCGAACACAATTTTATTACTTCATCAATAGTAATCGGTATTAAGAAAAATGAGTTCCTACTTAATGGTATATTATTTGTAAATTCAAAATTTGGTAGATCGTTCAACAGGTTGGATGGTGCTGTTAAGGAAGTAATAGTGGAAATTGTTGCTTAATATAAATGGGTCACCTGATATTTTCAATTCATTTGTGGTTATGTTTGTTCCTTTGATTTCTTTCACAATCTGCCACAGACATTTTGATTTATTATTGCTATTGTCAATGCGCTTTCCATATTTTTGTTTCTGGAAAGCTACTAATAATAGATCTAGTCGATCTTTACTTTCCCTTAACTCGCGTTTTCATAATACTTTGAGTGTTTTCTAATAGTGTTTATTTTTGTTTCTGGAAAGCAGTGGTTAAATATTGGTATAAGTATATTCATAAAAACTTCCCACTGTTGGTTAATATCCTCATTTGGGGTGAAAAAAACTTGTTCCCACTCCTCTTCGGCCAACATTTTTTTAAATTTTTCTTTATTTTGTGATTTAAAAATTCTGCGTTGTATATTACCTTTTAGCGACTTATTTATGTTGATGTCCAGCAAGAGTTTTGGCCCGTGTGGTCTGATATATCGCATTCTTAAAACTAGAGCTTAAGGACTCACAGTTTGTTAATATGTTGTCTATACAGGATTTTGAGTCTCCAGATATGCTGTATATTCCTTTACTGATGGGGTTATATTAAAAATGTTTAGCAATGTTAAGAAATCTGTTCACACAAGATGTGGGGGTACGATATACACATAATATTAAACCCTTACGATTCCCGCCAATGAATAGAAGACAATTTTCGTTAAGAATGTACAATAATAATTGTTCAAATATATCTAAAAATTCTTTCACACAAGATGTGGGGGTACGATATACACATAATATTAAACCCTTACGATTCCCGAATTTCACTTCTACTGATGAACACTCAAACACCTCTTTGATTGCTAAGTTCTCAATATCCTTACGTGATCTCCATTCTGTTCTATTTCTTAGGTATATGGCTGTTCCTCCGTGTTCACCTTCTGCTCTACAGTAGGCAGAGACCAGATTGAAATCGAGGAAGTTGTAGTTTTCTATTTGAATCCGGGATTGCCAGTGTTCACTGATACATACTGCAACACATTCATCATGGTTTAGAATTTCTTCTTGCATTACATCAAGGCTGTTTCCTATGGATCTTACATTTTGATGGAAGATGCTTATTTTGTTTTGTATTTTGTTCTCCTCCCTCTTTATTGATGAGCTCGGCTGTTCATTTACGTCTCTTTTAGATTTTTTTCTAACATCACATTTCATCACATTTGTGATCTTAGATGTTGTCCCTTTTGTTTTCGAGGGTGATGCTGGTATAAAAAAGTTGTATCTGTTAATTGACATCAGATGGTTTTGAAGCTTTGGAACGAGGCTCGTCTCTGAAAATTTGTCGTATCTGTTCTGTCTAGTTGTTCAGGTCGTTGCTGGTCGAGGAAGTGACGGCCTTGTCTGAAGTCAAAACGGGCAAAATGGATATTTTTGGCCAGAATTTTTTTTCATACACACGTTCTTTCAGTGCTAGATCGACTCCCACCATGAATGATTGGTTGTTGGTCTTAATTATTTTTGTTGTAAGCTTCCTCACATAGGTGTTCTCGAAGTTTGTTTGCTTCATTATATAGTTTTTTATGTTGTCTTCTGTTGTTTTGTCCGGGACTTTCGAGATAAAGAGCCAAATCTTTTTGTCTGTTTTTTCATTGCCTTGAAAGTTTTCGTCTCCATCACCGTTTCCTATGTTATTTGTTTTGTTTTTCTTTCTTCTTTTTATTAGAGTGTAGCTTCCTTCGGCTGAGTCCCGCTGGCAATCAATTAGGTATTGTAACCGCAAAAATTGTGTACCATGCTGTAGTTGAATCGCATCAAAGGTATGGCATATCATTCTGGGGCACCTGCAACCAACAGCACTTCAACCTAGAGTATCTTGTAAACCTTTGTTCAAGGAGCAAAAATCACTTACACTCTCTTCTTTAATCATACTAGAAACTGTGTGCGTGGTGCATAAGAACAAATCATCTTGCGATGTTGTTGTTGGATCCACCCGCCAAAATGACAAGTTAACCCTTTCACTGCTGTTGACGTCTACTACAGTTCAGTGCGCATGACGTCCTCAAACGTCATTCGTAGAACATTGTTAAATCTGATCAGTTGTTGTTCAGCACTGACTAGAACCGCATGTTTTTGTTTTTTTACCATTTTTTACTAATAATATGATTAACTAAATAAAAGTGTCATGAAAATATAAGTCAGCCAGCAGGTCACATATACCAAAATTAATCAGCAGTGAAAGGGTTAAGACTGCCCATTCCATCATCCAATTTGATTAAAAAATCGCTGATCTATAATGCAGCTAAAATATATATTAATCTTCGGACAAGTTTTAAATATATCCAATCACTTGATCAGTTCAGAAAGTCTGTAAAGCAAGATTTAATTAACCAGGTATTTTATGGCAAAATGTTATGAAATCATTTCTTGCTTTTGCCATTGTATATGTCCACTGCTAATAGTCCCTGGGAATTGCAAAACAGTGTAACGGCTATATATAATTCCTTTATTTAGTTATATGAACTAATACAAATGATCATTTAAAAAATACACATTAAATTTGGTCATATAAAATAAAACTAATAATAGACATGTCACTCATAAAACTACACATTAAAATTTGGTCATATAAAATAAAGTAAAACCAATACAGACATTCCACTCATAAAGAAAGAAAGAATTCCAAACAGATCAACAAGACTTGTTCAGTTCTTCGACGTACCATATGTATCAACAATAAACTGTTCACCCATCATTAAAATGATCAAAACAACAAACAACTTCCTGCTATTGTCAGAGCTCAACTTTGTTCTCCCTCCCAAACAAGTATACCATGGTGTAAAAACATACTTTTCAAACCCAGAATAATTACTGTTTTGTTTCATCTCTATAGCTTTTTCTAATGTTTAATTTCTCTTTTGCGACGCCTATGTATATTATATGTATGTATGTATAGATAATATATGCCTAAGTATAGTACCCCGATACAATATTATTATTATTAGTAGATGTTAGAACCCCTATAAATTAGTATAAGACTGTATTCACACTTGTTCTATAAAAAAATATTATTTTCATGTTATAAGGTTTCACCTGTTTAAAAATAAATAAATAAATAAATAAAAACTACACATTAAAATCAGTTGAAGAGAAGGGAGAAACATAAGTATACCTGTGCAGAATATTGAAATAGAATTACGAAGAAACATTCTTTTTTCAAGCTCCAGCACTAGGAGAGTGAAGAAAAATTTTTAAGTTCTGTTTGAACTCAATCAATCAATCAATATATACTTTATTGTATTCATGAAGAAATCATGGTTACAAAGCAATACAATGTAAGGATAAAATTACAATAAAAATCAGTATAAACATATAAGGTAAAAAAATAAAACATTTTAAACGAGTAGCGACAATTAATTACAAAACATTTAAGTATAATATATCACTAAAATATTGCGTCAATAAATCATGGTCACAAAGGATAAAGTTACAATAAAATTAGTATAAACATCTAAGATAAAAAATTCAAACGAATAGAGACAATTAATTACAAAAAATTTAGGTATATATCACTAAATTATTGAGTCAATAAAAAACTCATCCAAACTATAATAGGTTCTTTCCATTAATTTATATTTTAGCTCTTTTCTGAATTTAGTTGGTGGTTCAATTTCTTTTAAGTCATTGGGAAGATGATTGTAGATTTTGCAACCATTGCAAATAAATGAGACTTGAGGTGGGTAGCAGAAGTTTTACATCTATGTTTTGTCGAGTGTTGTGTGTAGAGGAGTGAGAGCCAAATTTAGTTTCATGTTTTTTTATTATTGATGCTGTTTCCAAGACATACAGGGCAATTACTGTTAATATTTTATGGGATTTGAACAACTCTTTGCAAGAATCTCGAGGTTTAGCTTTGCACAAGTATCTTAAGGCTCGTTTCTGTAGGATGAGTACACTGTTCAATAAGTAGTTGTTGCAACTTCCCCAAAATGCAATGCCGTAGCGGATATGTGATTCGACGAGGGAGTGATAAACCATCTTTGCAGCTGAGAAATTTAATTCTTGTGAAGTAAGCTTCACTGCATAACACCCAGAAGAGAGTTTTTTTCTCAGTGCGATCACATGATCAACAAATTTTAATTTACTATCTATGTGAAGACCCAAATATTTTGTGTTGTTTTTATTTTCAATGATTCCTGATTCTAGGTCTATGTCATCAAGCTCACATTTAAACGTAAGCAGATTTGTTTTATTGATGTTGAATGATAGTTTATTGGAGTCACACCAGTTTGTTACCTTAGTTAAATCTTCGTTAACTGCTTTGTTTAATTCGTCAGTCTTTTTGTTGTACCATGTAATAGCAGTGTCATCAGCAAATAATGTGAACTTACCTGAGATATTGATGTTAGTTATATCATTAATATATAGTAAAAATAGAACTTGTTCAAGGAATCTGAGGATTTGATTTCTAGGGGCAGCTGATTGAATCTCTTCAGGCCTTTGAAACATACAGATTTTTTTGTATGACTCATTGCCACCAGTGGAATGTGGAAATCATTTCGTGATCTTGTATTGTGGGTATGCACATCAGAATTGTAATTAACAATATTTCTCAAATAACTTGGAGCAGTACCTGATTTGATCTTGAATATAAATATTAGAGTATTATACTCAATGAAGTCATCTATTGACAACCACTGCATTTCCTTTAACATATGCCCAATGAGTGTTCTCTTTGAGCATGTGAGTATGATTCTCATAGCTCAATTTTGAAGTTTCCCAAATCTGGACATTTCATTTTGATTGAGTAGATAAAGTATTGTGGAACAGTAGGTAAAATGAGGTAATATTAGGGTGTTGAACATAATAGTTTTGGCCCATCTTGTCAGAAAAGTAGTTGATTTTATATGAAATGATTTTGATTAAATTGTTTGCATGTTCTTTAAATTTGAGCTGTCTATCTATAATTACTCCTAAATATTTAAATTTCTGTACCATTTCAATTGACTCATCACAGTAATATTTAGCTGACTCTCGCAAAACAATCTGTAATTATTTTCGTTGCTGATTATCATAAATTTGGTTTTTTGTGTGTTTATCTTCAATTGGTTAGAGGAACACCACTTATTGATATTTTCCAAAGTAGTATTAAGGGTTGTTACCAACTCTTCATTATCTAAACATGTTAAATATATGAGGGTATCATCGGCGAATAGATGTACGGAACAATGTCCAGCTGCACTCACTATGTCGTCAACATATAAAAGAAATAACAGTGGACCTAAAACACTACCCTGTGGAACCCCTATGTCATTTTCGATTTCAAGAGACATCATTTTATTCATTGTTACTTTTTGTTTCCTATTTATTAAGTAATTATTGATCCACTCCAAAGCTCTACCTTTCACTCCAATACTCTCTATCTTTTTTAATAATCTCCCCCTATCTATTGTTCAAACGCCCTTTTTCAAATCTAAAAACACCGCCCCTGTAACAATATTCTTATCTAAATTATTCTTCCAGGCGTTCCAATTATTTTATTTATTTATATATTTTATTTATTTGCTCCTTTAATATTCTGTTGTCAGACTATTCGTTCATCTAGGATGTTTATATGAATCAGAATCAGAAATGCTTTGTCATAAAATATAAAATTTTGTTGACAAAGCTACTAAGAACTAAGATACAAATTGATACATACACATTTTTAAAACCAGCACACTGTATAAGTTAAAATGAGATAACAAAAATTTTAAAAGTTTAAAAATTCAACCATTTCACAAAAATAGACAGTGAGAGACAATATAAAATGATACATATATATTGAAAACTCTGAGTATAATGGAGGGTATACAATGAATCTGAATTCTCAGGAATTTACATTATAAGTTGTGAAGGTGTCAAGCAGGAATTCATCTGAATTGTAATAGACACCCCGAAGAAGGAGTTTTTTGTACTCTTTACGAAATTTTTCATTGCTTCTTAATTTCCTGATGGGAAGAGGAAGATGGTTGAATAATTTTTTTCCATTGTAAAGTATGGAGGGAAGTCGTGGGGATAGGAAGACTGATATATATGTATATATATATATATATATATATATGAGACGGGTTTCATAATTCGACTGATTGATCATAATGTTGTCTTTGTAGTTTTCGTGAATCAAACAAACTGTTTCTAGAATAAAGAGCTAGGGGATTGATTGATTTTTCTGTAGTATAAAAACTGCTTTTGTTAAAGTTTGAGAACTTGTACCCCAGAAGCATATCCCATAGCGCGAGATTCACAGAGTGCAAAGTATGCATTTCTAGCTGATATAGGATCCATGGTGGAGGAGATAGTCCTTATGGCTTAGCAACTTGAGGAAAGTTTCCTGCACAGTTACTGATATGGTCTTCGAATCTCAAGTTATTATCAATATGTAGCCCTAAGAATTTATTTGCTACTTTGGAATTGATGATTTGTTCATTGAGCGAAACAGAATCAATAGTGCATTTGAATGTTGAAATATTGGTTTTTGAAATATTGAACGTTAATAGGTTAGCGTTGCACCACTGCTTGACTTTTTTCAGATCACTTTCAATATTGTGTAAAGCCACCACGTTGCTATTGTGCCAAAGTAAAGATGTATCATCTGCAAAAATAGTAAATTCACCATCAATGGGTAAATCTGCTAAATCATTTATATACAGTAAAAATAACAAGAGACCGAGCACAGACCCTTGTGGTACCCCGTATTTAATTTCCTGTTCGGCGGATGATGATGTGTATGTGTGTGTATATATTTATTAGTATTTTTATCTCTCTTTTTTAACACAGAATGCTTTATTTATATCCCTGAATGTAAGAAAACAGGAATGACAGATATTTTACTTTTATTTTAGGCAATTTTTTAATGTGTCGTTGCACCTACGTTGAATCACTTGACTTTTTTGTGTTTGTTTCTATACTTATTTATTAAACCCTTATTACCCTGCCTTTTTCGTGCCTATTTTTGTGCTTATTTTCAGGACTATTTGTTGGCTAAATTTCCCCAAATAACTGGCACTATTACACCATGCCTTTTTGATGATTGTTTCAGGCACTAATTTCAGAGCTGCTGCAAACCTAAGAATAATTGACATTTACCTTAAATGATTAAGTAATTTAGTATACCTGGACTATTTGTTTCAACTTTTTCTTTACCTCGTACAAGATTTCTTCTTCTTCTTCTTTTCTGTCATTTATTTGTTGGTTATGTCAAGTCCAATAGATAATTACTGTGATGGCAAACCTGACATTTCCACAAACGTCCTTAAAATCCCCTCGATTCAGGGGAAAAAATAGAACAAGTCCTATTTATTTTCATGCCTGAAACAATTAACAAAATAGTCTCGCGCGCACGCTTATTTGTTTAAAATTGCAGTCAGGCAGACAAATAGGCATAGTGTAATAAGGGTTTTATTGCTTTGTCCACGAGATATTCATCTTTTGACAGTAAAGTATATTTTAATTTGATTTAGGCGTCAAAAGTCGTGTTTTCCACGTGTGTGGAAACAAAAAGAAATAATTGACTGCCAAATTAGGAATTTTACAGAATGGGTCAAGATCATCTAACATCTGGTCATTATGAATCCCACAGTACTCAAATTTTGAAGTAAAATTGTGCAATAAAATTGTGCAGTTTTTTCTCACTTATTATGGACTTTTCAACATTTTTCCATTAGAAGGAACTGTTTTCTATCTGTTAGCATAAGAACAAGTTATTTTTTAACCTGTATGTTGAGTAAAACAAATTTTCGAAAAAAAGGCGGTAGTTTCTGAATTTTCTATAATTGAAATACCTCTCTTCAAATGTATGAAAACTGTTTTTAACGAATATTTAATCTCATTTTGAAAATTATCTGAAAAGTTCCTAAATCTATTAGGCCCGGTATTTTCACCTCCGGTTATCCTAGGAATAAATTAACTAATGGTGAGAATGTGCTTTTACGTTATCAAGATAGAGAGAGATAATTTATTCATCATTAAAGTTTTTTACACAACCGTACAAACTTATCAGACTAGTCAAAATATATATATATATATTAAAACTCGTAAAAAACATAAGAACTTACAAGAGAATATAAAAATATAAAAAAGTCATCAGATTACTCACTGTCATCATTCACTCCGCCTTGTTCACAACTTATTCACATTCTACACAAACTCACTGACAATCTTTATATATATATACATACTACTAACTATTAGCATCAAACAGTGAGGTACTCCTCTATTGAATAAAAAGTATTTTCATTTAGATAATTGAACAATGTTGTTTTGAAGATATTGAATTTTTTTATAAATAAATAAACGTTAAACAAAAGAATATTCTAACCGTTGGTTAATTTATTCCTACGATAACCGGAGGTGAAAATACCGGGCCTTAGCGAGTTAGCGGAGAGACACTGTATGAATAATTTGTTTGAATAGACGCATGCATTACCCCCAAAACAAAGCCTGGGAGTGCGAGACGTGCGGCAAGAAGTACAGCAGCAAAAACTTGCTAGAAGAGCACGTCAACACCCATCTAGGAGTGAGGCCTTACGTTTGCAACATCTGCGGCAAGGACTTTGCCAGCAAATACACTTACAAGGTAGTAATTATTTCTGTGCTTGAGATTTTTCACCACCACTAGAATATTTCGGTATATTTTATTATCATCTAATTGTTAAGGCACACGAAAAGACGCACGAGTCACGGCCTAGGCCTTTCAAATGCGAGCAATGCAACAAATCCTTCTTGAGCCAGCAGAACCTGACGCAACACGAACGAACTCATTTGGGGATGAAGGAGTACGCCTGTCACCTGTGCGGTAAGTCAAAGTAAGCCGCTTTTACAAAACACATTGAAGTTTTCTCACAATTCCCATGCAGCTAAGCAGTTTGGTTCCGCCCACAACCTCGAAGTCCACTCGATCGTCCATACGGGCTACAAGCCGTTCGTGTGCAGCATCTGTTCCAAGGCGTTTGCCCGCAAAGCGGAAATCAGGGACCACGAGCGCACCCACACCGGCGAGAGACCTTACCAATGCGAGTTTTGCGGCGCGACCTTCAGCCAACGCTCCAACCTGCAGTCGCACAAAAGGGCCACTCATTACGATGACAAGAGGTATCAGTGCACCATTTGCGGCAAGGGCTTCAAGAGGAGGAGGTTGCTGGATTATCACGTCAAGGCTGCACATACAGGCGAGTATTTTTAGATTATAATGAATGATCCGGCTCGAAGGACCAAAACGTATAATTCCTCGGAGATACATATTCGAACGATATTAATCTGTTTTTATTGATTTAGGAGAACGGCCTTTCAAATGTGAGGTGTGCGAGGCTACTTTTGTCTATCCAGAACACTTCAAAAAGCACCGTCGAATACACACTGGCGAAAAACCATTCCTTTGCGAGGTGTGCGGCAAGGCGTTCAACAGCCGGGACAACAGGAATGCACATCGGTTTGTGCATTCTGACAAAAAACCGTATGAATGCTTGGTATGTTCATTATAAATTATGTCGCCCGTTTATTTGACGTTAACCCTTCATCAGGTATGCGGTGCTGGATTTATGCGGAAGCCATTACTTTACCAACACATGCAGGCGCAGGGCCATCTCAACGATACGATAGTTGTTAATCAACCTAGGTTGACGACAGATGACGATCAGCTGGTTACCGTCAACTCACAAGGAGAAATGGAGATTGTGGATGCCACTCAGGATTCGAAATTCTACATACACGATCCAGACGGTAATAATCCTAAATTTCTCTCTGCATAACTTTCTTCTGCCCCGACCATTATCTTTATTTAAAGTCTAATGTCTAATGAACCCAAATCCAGGATATAACAGTGAACATTGAAAAAAATCGTAACTTGAGTGAATAAAAGTGGCAGTATTTATGATTTTTATAATTATAAGTTCAATTACTCTTTAACACCTGTGACACAATTACTAAATATAATTCCACTGCTCACTATTTTACTATATCTCACTGCAAACACCAATTTTTCAATCTATCCCACTTCTAATAGCATTTTCAACCTATCCCACTGCTGACTCCAATTTTCCACCTATCCCACTGCAAACACCAATTTTCCAATTATCCCACTTCTGAACATTTTCAACCTATCCCACTGCTAACACCAATTTTCAATCTATCCCACTTCTGTAGCATTTTCAACCTATCCCACTGCTGACTCCAATTTTCCAACCTATCTCACTGCTGACACTAATTTTCCAACTTATCCCACTACTGACACCAATTTTCTAGCCTATCCCACTGCTGACTCCAATTTTCCAACCTATCTCACTGCTGACACTAATTTTTCCAATCTATCCCACTCTGATACATTTTCAACCTATCCCACTGCTGACTCCAATTTTCCAACCTATCCCACTGCTGACCAAATTTTCCAACCTATCCTCCCACTGCTAACACCAATTTTCTAATCTATCCCACATTTTCAACCTATCCCACTGCTGACTCCAATTTTCCAGCCTATCCCACTACTGACACCAATTTTCTAGCCTATCCCACTGCTAACACCAATTTTCTAATCTATCCCACTTCTGATAGCATTTTCAATATCCCACTGCTGACACCAATTCCACCTACCCACCTGCTGCCACCAATCTGGTGTTCGTCCGTCTCTTCGGTTTCATTGAATGATATCAATAAGTTTCAACAGGTAACGAACACATCATAATTGACGGACAACAAATAAGCTTTACCGAAGTCGCGTCGGACGAAGAGAACGAAGAAGTAATTGAAGAAATAGAACAGGTGGTGGAAGACCAACAAGACATTGATTATGAAGAAATCATCTCCAGCGATGTGTTGGAGAATGGAGAGACGCAAATTATTGACACGCCAGACGGGCCTGTGCAACTGGTGAAAGTGCGGATACCGAATGAAAATGGGGAGGAGGAAGAGGCCTGGATTAAAATTGTGCCCGAGTGAGGTGTTGCTGAACATATTCATGATTTGTATATTTTTATTTCCATGTTAGAATGTAATTCGCTGATATGATTGATTAAGATGTAAGATATATTTATTTTGTTGTTTCACTCTTTGAATCTTGCTGTGGAATAACCATATAGGATGATTAGATTCTCACAGAACCTTATGTTTGCCACATGTTTGATTGGACAACATAAATATTATTAAACAACTAGATTATTTTAAAAGGGAAACATTCTCCATTGAATATTGATAGAAATATTTTTTCTTTTTAGTTAGGGTCTTTTCAGAATATCTAACAGATGTAGTTCAATGTCCAGCGTGGCTTTAGCCAGGGAAGTAGTTGTTTTCTGTTAGACATTCACAAAAAATAACTTCATTTTTATCGTAGATTTTTCAATTCACAGAAAAATCTTTCTATCAATATTCAATTGAGAATGTTTCCCTTTTCAACGAGAAAAATGTTCTTGTTATTACCATCCCGAACACAAATTATACAAAAAGCATGCCAGTTCCACGTCATGCTGATACTCATCATCGGCGGTTTTTTCACTTCTTCAAATCAGGAAAATGCACTAAACAATGTGTGGGAATTAATACTTTTGTGCCATCAAACATTGCCTCCTAAATCCTGAGAATTACACAGGTCATTGTTTCCGGCGGTCGACAGCCACAATGTTGACCGACTCTGGGGCCAACTTCACCAAAATTGAAAGGCACCACTTCTATTTTAATATTATTCATAATTAGTTTGAATTGAAAATAAATACAAATTAAATTAGGTATCCTTTCATGCTCATAAAATTTTTAGACATTCCTTTGTTTTCAGTGCAATTTCAACAAATAATTTTCTTCTTCGATCCTCTCAATATGATTGTATCGCCCATTTCCACTGACAGGTTGGAATGCATTTTCTTGAATTTATCTGTGAGTAGTTCAACCTTTGAGGACTGAACAGACGTGTCTGTTGACAACTTCAACATTATCTCGCAATCCTCCCCAGGTACAGGTAAAGAATCGCAATCTCCCAAACCCTCAAAGTACTGGAATGTATTTTCACAGCCAATCAAGTTGATCTCTTGCAAGCTGGTATGCTCTAGCAAACGCCTCAGCGATATGCCCGTTAGATTTGAGTTGTAGGACAAGTTGAGCCTTTTTAGGGACTTCCCCGAACATAACCTGAAAATAAAAATCAAAAGCATTGTATTTTGTGTTTACAATAAATTTTCTGAGTACTAACTAATTAGTTTGGAAATAATGAGTTATCAAAAGTATGCAATACTTTTTGCGTGAGAATATAAAATACTCGACATGTGAAAGTATCCCACTGCTGACACCAATTTCACTTAATATTATAATACTGATACTAAGCAAAAAAAAAGTTTATATCTGTACGACAAACGAGAAAACAAAGAAAAAAGTGTAATGAGGCAATGAATCATAAAACATTTTTATTCACTTATATAGCAAACTCCATCCTATTTTTTTCTATATCCCACTGCTGTCACCAGTTTCACCTTTTATGATGTATCAATGGAGAAATCAATCAATTCAAGTTCATTGATAAAAACACTTTCCTAAAACGACCATAATTACTTTCTCACCTGAGTAAACCATATAACTCGTTCTCTTGAAGATTGCACCTGGATACATTCAAAGATTCGAGCTTAAGCCCTCCGGAATCCTTCAAATGGTCTATCAAACGCTCCAATACACATTCATTACTTCTATTGTTCCTCGAGACATTCAAGTCACATATCACAGCCGGATCAGTCCAAGACACAATTTTAGCAACACCCTCAGAATCCAGCCGATTATCGCTGATGTCCAAACTGCGTACGTTACTCAAATCTAGCGGCACAAAATCGCTCGCCCCCAAAGAATTCTGTATCAGTCCTACATTGCTCAAAGTCAAACTGTGCAATCTGAGGTGTTTCGACAGATCCGACAAGTAGCGCATGCTTTTGTTTCCTAGAAAGTTATCGCTCAGATCCAAGTTGGCGAGTTTTTCCAACACCGGCGTCGTCGCTGTCGAAAAAATCTTCATAATCTCTCCCAAATGACTACATACGAGTCCAGTACACCTCAGATTCAACGTAGTGAGATTGACGAGTGATGGCAGGGCGAAACAAAGTTTTTTAACTGCATTCAAGCTTAGGAAATTTGCAGATAGATTCAGTTCAAGCAGGCTGGTCTGGTGGTTCAAGGCTACGCAAAGAGGTTCAAGAGTAGCACTGGACAGAGCTTTATTCTCCAAGCTCAGCCTTACCGACATCTCTTCCACAGCACCAACGATCGCTGCATGAGTAGCTGAAATGAATACACAATAATGATTTTTAATACTCATATTGTCACCTTCACTTACCTGCTTTAGTTTGAGTACACGCCTCCTTATATCTGTCGATTAACGGAGGCAAACTCAGCTTAAGTATTCTGCCTATAACCGGCTCAGCTTTTGTCGCTCCCAGCGGGAAGAGCAGGCTCAAAGGGTCTTCATCAGACAGGAGGGCTCCTGTGGCGGTCTCCAGTTCCAGGCTTGGCTTCGAACATTCCCTCCTGAAAAAAGATTCAGACTTCAGAAATCCTGTATTTTTGTTTGGTTTTCGCTTACCTGGCATATTTCTGAGCAGCTTCATCGGCCAGCCACCCGATGGTACTCGTATGGATCCGGGACATCCACACGGGTACTCTGAACACCATGCTCTCAATCCTCACATCGACGTACACCATGAGATCTCCGGGATGAGGTGTCATTCCATGTGTCGTACTCGTTCCTTGCGTCGTACTCATTCCTTGTGTCGTGCTCATTCCTTGTGTCGGACTTATTCCTTGTGTCGTACTGACGGAACGACTGCTGAGTGGGGTAGTGGAATCAGCCTCTGCCACGTTCCGACTATGTTTTCTCCAGACGTTTTCTTCAAAGCTGGGAGTTCTCATATACTGGGTAATTTTGTGTGATGAAACGACACCACTGCTATGGAATCGCGCTATGGTTTTTTTGGATGTACTCTGTTTATTGCTGGGGGGTAGTCTCACGTTTCTAGCAGGGTGTGCGTCCACTGCGATGACGGAATTGTCGATGTTTTCGTCAACGAAGTCGTCCAGTGATATCAAATCTCCGCTAGATCTTTTTTTAGCTACAACAAAAATACTTTCTACTAAAGAAGTTATTTTTTGTGGAGAGAATAAAGATTTGAGGAAAATGACTCGAAAATTTGCTAAAACCCCTGTCGGATTGGAAATCTCAATAAAAAAATTGCTTGGAGATATAAAACATTATTTTGGAATCTGAAATCAATTTTTTTTAGAATCTGAAAGCAATTTTTTTGAGATTTTTAATCTGAAAGAGTTTCAGAAAATTTTCGATTAGATTTTCTATTTTTCATGTGAAGTGAAAAAGTAGAAAAATTAAAAAAAAATCTCGAAAAAGACTTATTGTTTTGGTGCGATGAGTATACAGGGTGATTTATGATAAAACCGAGTTTCTATAGACAGTGGTCCTAAATTGATTAGTTGGTTGAAATATAAAACTCTTTTAATTAATTTTTAAGGAGATTAAAAAAGACTTACAACTCTGCACAAGTGATAAATTCAAAAATATATTCTGATGTGTATGTTTCAACATAAATCAGAAAACAAAATTTGATGTCCCGCAAGGAACAATATTGGGGCCCATCTTAATCACCATGTATAATAATGAATCATCCAAGATAAAACATTTAAAGAAAGTACAGGGAAAAAACCCAAAGAAAGTTTATAAACAACAGAATAGATTCGAAAATGAATTACATTATAACTTTATACAGCAGGTACATACGTGATGTCCTAGGAGATTTGCTATTCCTATGACCCTGAGACGCCACTGAAGAAGATATAAAGGAATCATTGATGGTGATCCTTCTCCTCTTTGCTGACCTGCTCGCTTGTATATCGTCCTCCAACCAATCGTCTAAGATGTGTTTTTTTTTAACGAACGCCGTTTTTTTAGCAACCACGTCTCTGAATACTGGTCTGGTGTATTTGGTTTTTGGCGTTCTACTAAAGGAACTCGTTTCTTCTTCCGGTGATTCCCTTCCCTCGTCTTTGGATGATCCGCTGGAGTTGTGTTGATCTACAAGATTTTTTTCTTTCAAAGTAACCCATTTATATATCAGAAAAACCCACCTGAATCCACGACATCTTCACTCATCTCCCTATCCTGTGAATGCGAAACATAAGGCCTGGTTTCTGTTTCACTTCCTCGAGACTCCTCGGAAGACAAATCTACCTCACTAACTTTCTCCCCCACCTTTTCCATGGCTTCGGTTATGCGTTTAACGATTTTCTGATACAGATCCAAATCCTCACCGGTGAAAGGATTTTTGTGATGCCACATTTTGAGAACGTTCAGAGGAGTGTCGCCGGTATCAGTTTTAACAATGGCCGAAGCACCTCTGGCGAGGAGCAACTCCACAATTTTTATGTGACCGTTATTAGCCGCGTCATAAATCGGAGTAATTCCTAAAATAAGAATGAAGAAAAATAATAAAATTTTGTTCCTGGGCAGTTTTGGGGCGGTTATTAAAAAAAAAAAAAAAAATTAAAGGAAACCTCTTACAAGTTGAGAAATACAGGATAATTAGTATGAATAGAAATACAAGATAGTTCGGAAGTTACAGTTGGAGAATACATATTCAGATAAATACAGGTAATACAGAGGGATGCAAATGTAGTATTAAGAACAGGTTGATTGTTTTAAATACAGTTTTTGTTTAACTTTGTTTTTGAAAGAACCTTTAGGTTCATTAAGAATATCGATTCCAGAACAGATTTCATTAGCAATTTTACTTATTGCATACATCGGTGATTTTAAAAGTATGTTGGTGTTAGGTTTAGGTAGGCGAAAGGAAGTTTTGTATCTACAATTGCTACGAGGGACTTGAAAGTTGATTTGTGCCAATAAATCAGGGCAGTCTGTTAGATTATTTATTAATTTGTAGAGGAATAAGCAAGCACAGTATGATCTACGATTTTCTAGTGATAAACATGAAAATCTATTGAGTAGTAAATTGTTGTCGTAACCTTGAGGGGGGTAGGTCCCATCCAGCTTGAAGGATACATATTTCATGAAGAATCTTTGAACTGATTCAAGTTGATCAATATGACATTTGTATAAGGGGACCATATCAGGGAGCAGTATTCCAATCTAGATTTCACGAATGCATTATAAAGGGCCATGAAGCAGTCTTTGTTTTGAAAGTCTTTGCACGTACGGAAGATTAGTCCGGTCATTCTCTTAGCGGCAGAGATGTTTTTTTTATGAAAAGTTTGGGTTAATTTTTATTGAGAGGGAGTTTATTTTCGATACACCAAAGGTGGAGGTTTTGGACATCATTTTGTAATATATGGCAATCATCAATTGATTCAATTCTTCTGAACAATTTTAAGTCATCTGCGAATAGCAGCAAATTGCTTGAGATGTTGTTCCCAATATCATTGATAAAGATAGAAAATAATAGGGGGGCTAGGTTGCTACCTTGTGGGGCTCCACTTGAAGCTATGAAATGGTGGGATTCGTGACCTCTAAATTCTACAAATAGTATACGATTTTGTAAGTAAGATTAAAATAAGTTAATTAGATTCGTGTTGAAACCATACAGGTTGAGTTTGCTCAAGATTATTTGATGATCTAGCTTGTCAAATGCCTTTGAGAAATCAGTGTAGATGGTATCCATTTGAGAGTGGTTATCGAGGGCATTACTCACTGATTGGGTGAAACACATAAGGTTCGTGACGGTAGATCGTTTGCTCATGAAACCGTGTTGCTCGAGAGTAATTATGTTCTTTAAGTTGGGGTATATAATGTGGTGAAGACACATCTCAAAGCCCTTTGCAAAATTGGAGAGCAGCGTGATTGGTCGGTAATTTTCAACTATATTAATTGCCCCAGATTTGAAAATTGGGCATATTTTGGCGATTTTCCATCTTTCTGGAAAACATCCCGTTTTCAAGGCAAGGTTAAAGATGGATTGAAGTGGTTTGGCTAAGATTGAGGCTAATCTTTCACAAGAAAGCTTGGGATTGAATCATGTCCGATGTGTGTTGGCTTTCAGTTTCTTCAAACAGTTTAGCACCTCTATTTCAGAGAAGTAGTTGATAGATATAGTTGGAGAATTGGTCGGTGTGATTGGTACATTGGCTACAGGGCCTGGGATAGGGGAATAGACACTTTCAAAAAACTCGGCAAAAGCATTTACTATGTTAGATGGATCGTTCAATTCCGTATCGTTAAAATAGACAATACCAGGAATTCTAGAGGTTCCCTTCTTATTTTGAAAGTATGACCAGAATTTGGATGGGTCAGCCTTGATTGAGTTCTCTGCTGCTGATCTGTACTGATCATATGCAATTGATATTTTAGATTTAACAGATTTTCGAAGATTTTTGAATTGCTGTTTGTCATATTCGGAGTGGTTTTTCTTAATTTTTTTAAATAGCTTGTGTTTTTGTTTTATTTCGTTTATGATTTCTTTATTAAACCAGGGAGGGTATTTATTTGTGAAATTGGATCGCGTGGGGACCCATAGGTCAAGTATTGAGTAGATAATTGAGTAAAAGGCTTCTAACGC
Source organism: Gonioctena quinquepunctata (assembly GCA_018342105.1). Taxonomy (NCBI): domain Eukaryota; kingdom Metazoa; phylum Arthropoda; class Insecta; order Coleoptera; family Chrysomelidae; genus Gonioctena; species Gonioctena quinquepunctata. The sequence continues at coordinate 680,706 of JAFIRS010000295.1, forward strand.
TAAGTTTACATCTGTGTACTGGTCTAAACAGGACCAGTTGGCGTTGATGATGGCGGAGTATAATTCGGGAAAGTTCGCTTTGCGAAAGTTGTAATTTATTCTATTATTGTTGAATGATATTGCAGCATTGGTTTTGGGAAACGTTATCGAGACTTGTAGAGCTGGATGGTATCCATCTTCTGGGACAAAGGGTAGGTTGTCATGGCACACGGTGCAGTCTAAGTTGGAAAAAATCAGATCTAGCAGACGCCCTGATTGGTTTTGGATTGTATTGAACTGGTTCAGGTCATAGAAGCTGCTGAATTGCTTTATAGTTGATAAATTGACATTGAAAATATTTGCATCAGGGGTAGAAAAGTAGGGTTGATTGAAATCACCTAAAATCAGTATGTTGCTGCCATATAGGTAGTGGAGGGATTCGAGAGTAGTAAAGAGGTTTTGGAGGTGTAGGATGTTAACATTGGGAGGAATATAAATCATATATGAACTAGTAGAATTAAACAAAATACCTTCACACTGTGTGCCCCCTCTATCATTTATGGCGGCTCCTTTGTCCAGCAGCATCCCAACGATTTCCAAATAACCGTGGTTGCACGCCTCGTGCAAGGGTAGCCACCCCGAATTATCCCGCAGGTTCACGGGGTGGCCTTGTTCCAGAAGGTGGCGTACAACAGGAACTTTCCCAGTGATGCACGCCACGTGTAACTGAGATTCGCCCTTGATGTTTTTTTTTACGACAAAGTTACGGTGTTTTCGCTTTCCGACGCCTGTCGAAGTGTCGGCGTTGAGTGTTTTCTGCTCGAAATCAGAATCGCCACTATTGTCTAAAATTGAAGATTTAATGGTTTTTACAGAATTAATTCAATTGAGTTCAAACCAAATGCTTTTTCGTGGAGCTTATACTCACCAGAGAGATTATCAAGGTCAATATCACACCCAATATCGCTTTTCGAACCAGAATCACTCTCATCACCAGAAGACGAGGAACAATCATTGGTGTCTGGTTCATCCAAGGAATTGAGTAATTTCTCCTTTTCGAATGCTTCGGAGTAGCTACCTACTCGACGCAGATAGTTGATCATCCTGGAAAAAAAAAATGCCAAAAGACACAAAGGATAAGGAATATTCCAGAGAGTTCTTCGAACTTTCCTGGATTTTTCCATTATTCTCCACTCATTTCTGGAGCTACATCAAGGACTGTACTTCACAACTTCTAGTAGGTTTTTAGATGAGTTGTATTTGTGACAGACTGGGTTGAAGCTCACAGCAATTGTGTTGAATTCAATAACAATTGCTTTAATGAACATTATTTTACATGTAAATCAAAGGTAATCATAAAAATCCGACATATAACATATGGTGTCAGCAGTGGGATAAATATTTTTGTTTGTTAACAAAAAATATAAGATATCTGATGCCAAATACATGAAATTACTACAAAATGGCAGAGATCTGATTTTATTTTGAAGAACAAGAAATGAGACAATAACAATGGAATAATATTTCGTTAGAATTAACCTGAACCAAAGGTAGAATAATAGAGTAGAGGCTGGTTTCTAATATTAACATAAAACAGAAGTTCAACAGGAAATTTGTATGACTGTTTCTGTGAAAGGTTTTGATAACCTGACTGGGAAATCTGGACCTGAGGCAAATACAAAAACTAGAATAATGAATCACCTGCATAAACATCAACCTGATGAATCAATCACCTGTTAACCACAAGATTGAAAAAAATAATGATGTCAAAGATAAAAATTATTATTCAAATATTCAATACTGTTTGAGATATAGCCCAAGATATAGCCTGTTTTATAATGGGGATACTTTTAATTGCATGGGGTGCAAATTCACCAAAAAAAAATCCTTTAGCAAAAAACTAAAATAAAAATGTGTTTTGCCGCTTTTTTTAAGTTTTTTATAAACTGTTTCATAGATAAAAATTATTCAAATATTCAAGGGATAGTTTGAACCCCTCAGGATTCGAATTTTATTGAATTCTTTTTTGGTACACCCTACCCCTACAATGTAACCCCCCTCGCATGATGTAATTAACCTATAGCGCTCATATTTGTGATATTACCTGTTTTATGATAGGGGTAGTTTTTACGTCCTGGGGTGTGAAATTGGGACATGACAAAAAATCAATCTCAACAAAAAAATTAAATAAAGCTGTTGCCGATTTTTTCAAATTTAGTTTTACAGATTAAAAAAAAAAACAAATATTCGGGGGGGTAATTTAAACGGCTTGAGATCAGTTTCATAGATAAAAATAATTCAGAGGGTAGTTTTAACCCTTTTGAATTCAAATTTTGGAAAATCCTTCCTCAGTACATACCCCTGGAATGTAACCCTCATGCAAAGTTTCATTCTTCTATTATCAATACTCTTTGAGATATAATCTGTTTTATAAAAGGGGTAGTTTTTGCTGCCTGAGGTGCCTCATTCAAACATAAAAAAAAACTCAAGCAAAGAGATATAATAAAAATGACGTTTCATACATAAAAAATAATTCAAATATTCAGGGGTTAGTAATCGAATATTGGAAAATCCTTCCTCAGTAAGTACCTATCATGGGATCTCCAAAACTCTATACCCCATTGACTTGAAATTTGGCATAGTTACTCCTTTCTCGATGAAGACACCCACTAAGAACGGATTTTAAGCAATTCAACCCTAAGGGGGTAACATGGGGGTTGAAACTTTGTATAGTTAGTTTTAGAGTCAGGGTCATAAACATTGGTAATTCAGGTCTTTGTTATAAATGAAAAAAACACGTGTTTCAGTGTTTTTGGTAATTCAAGCCCCACAGGGGTGAAAGGAAGGGGGTGAAAGTTTAAATGGAAGTTCCATTAGTTTTTAAGTTAGGGTCATAAAAATTGGTATTTGTGGTCTTTGTTACAAATGAAGAAATACCTGTTTCAGTGTTTTTAGAAATTCAACCCCCAAAGTGGGGGTGAAAAATTGTTCATATAAAGGAATATGTTTCAGTGTTTTTGGAAATTCATCCCCTAAAGGCGTGAAATGGGGGATGTAAGTTCATTCGGAGGGTTTTGTTAGTTTTAAAGTTACAAAATTGGTATTGAGGTCTTTGCTACAAATGAAGAAATATTTTAGAAAATCAACCTCTAGAGGGGTGAAGTGGGGGTTGAACATTTTTATGGGGGTTCAGTTAGTATTTAAGTTGGCTCTTTGTTGCAACATCCTTAGAGGGGTGATAAGGGGTTAGTGAATTTGTGATAGTCGTTAAAAAGCAATACTTTCGCTGACAAATCAATAATAGATAATGGGAAAACGGAAAAACTAGATAACGGAATAAAAGAAAAAATGGATAAAGGGATAACAGGAAAACTGGATAATGGGATAACAGGATAATGGTAAAACTGAATAATGGGTCAACGGGATAACGTGAGACAGGCAGAATAAAAAGCATAACCTAGATGGAACAACACATAGGAAAAAACAAATTCTACGCGATGAAGTCTAGTATACATACACAGTAGAGACTCGATAATCCAGATTAATAAAGCTAGGGCTAATCCGAAATAATAAAAAAATCGGATTATTGCGTCTTGCATATTTCAACCTTTTGTTTTATAGACAAAGTAATATGTTTACGTTTTGCCATTCTGCACCACACTAAAACACGTTTTTATATGTTATGAAGAATTGATTGAAAAATATTTCTATTATTATTCTTATAAGTATACTTTTTGCACCGCGTTGGGCGCCATTTTATTATGTTATGTTATGAATTGAAAATTATTATGTTTTTATTGAATGAAAATTGCTAATATTTTTTTTTATTTTACTTACTATTCGTTGAGCCAAATTGATATGATGTAAATAGATATTTCTGACCCTGTAATAATAATTGTCAGCGAACGTCACTGTTCTCTCGTCACGCTACCAACAATTATTATTTTCTTCGCCACAGCTAACAACAGTCGGTACGCCCTTGTCTCATATAGTCGGTTCAAAAGGAATTTGGCCACTGGTGGCTAACTTCAGTTTACTGAATGATCTTAGTTATGTTAGTTGATCATTGTGAGAAAATAAACAAAACAAACATCAAAGACAATTATCTCCTTTATTCAGGAAGACTTAAAATACCTAGCCTACAGAAATAACTTATGCTAGAGTGAATCAAACAATTATTCACGGATACTCATAAAATGCATATCATGGATAGTTAAACAGAACCTCACTTTCTCTGTGAGAGTAATTTTCTGTTATTGTTCATAAGAAGGTGACATAGAGTTCATCGATTGTGAAAAATGTTATTTGTGAAATAGTTCAGGACCGGGAAAGCACTATTAAAGGTTTTACACCTGGTTGGAACTGTTGGTGTTCACAACTATACCATAAAACAGGAAGTCTCCTCTCTCCAGCCTTCAGTTAGGACTGCAAAACCATGTGTCAGGAACGTATCGATCGCGGGACTCAGCTTTGGAATCGTGGATATATGATATCATTAAGGTAATCTTGTTTTGTTAAGCAAATGATGGAATTATTCCATTTTTCTTTTAGTGAAATTTTGTGCGTGCTTCGCTTTGGAAAATATTTTCGATCTCCTCAAGCTTTGTTTTCTCTGTCGCAACATCTTGCCCTTGTTGTTGTTTCATTTGAAATTTCGAATTCGCGCACCAAATTGTCACTTTGCACTGTTTATATTAATGTTGCACAATTTATACACACAATTAAATTCCCATTCTTATCATTAATTACAAGTTTGAATAATAATTGCTTATGATACCTTCTCTTTGCCATTCTCTCACAATTTCCAACTTTTCATTTGATCATCTCTTCTCTGATTGGCTATCTTTCATAAAGACGTTTGCTGTTCTCTCATTGGCTAACTTTTAGTTTGCTACAATTTCATGTACAGAGTGTTTCAAGTTTATAAATGTGTTGATTACTTTTTATTCATGATAATTTTGTAAATCTTGACTTTTAGTTGTCTTTTGAGCATGAGTTATAATAATTTTGATAGTGTATATAATTGACTGTTTTATAGCACTTTGACATTTTTATCTATCCATAGGCTCATAAAATACATTGAATTTTAAAAGCTATTTACAACAAACTCTTGAAATTGATAACTATTTATTATTTATTCTTTTTGTGGCTTTTTTGTCTTTTAAAATTTACAACTGGCATAACATAACATAACAACATATATATATCTAATGTTGAGGAGATTCATTAAATTTTTACCTTAACAACATTCTTCTTTCTTCCTTCAAATTACAATTGCTCCGACAGTTGTTCAAGGCTCTTTCATATACGGTTTGGACCTCGCCCACTGGAGCCCCTGCAGCTTCTTTCGTATCGGCAATATTACTCAGGGTGTTCAGATTATCTTTGAGGGTTTCACAGAGCACATACTCCTTTTCGAAATATTCTACGGCTTCGGTGAACTGACTGTTGTCTTTGTAGGTTTCTGCCAGGCTGTTGAAATTGTTCATAGGAGAAAACTTCATAACTACGGTTTTTATTGGTGTAACTCACCTATAATAACAAGAACCCAATTCCTTTCCGCTGATGCCACATTTTTCGGCGTGTTTCAACATCAACGTGTAATACTCTATTGCTTTCGAATAATTTTTGAGGGCACAAGCACAGTCGCCCATTTTTTCGTAGAGTTTTTTCCTCTCTTTATCGTCGTTGCAAGCCATCACCAGTTTATCTTCGATGTGACACATAGTGGCCACTAAAAACTGATTTTAATTACGAAGGGAATTCGTGCAAAAGTCTAGACTGGATCAGTGGACAGAATTGGGAATACCTTGTGTAGAAACAAAGATTGGAAGAGGAAAAAAAATTAATGAAGTGGACTAGAGTAAAAATATCAGTTTACCAGTTCTGAGGGAACGTTCTATGACTTTTTGCTCTTCAAAATTCAGAGTTCTCAGCTTGTGAGCCTTCAACAAAACATGCTTTGCACCATGAAAGTCGGTTAGCTTTATGAGGACCTCCGATTTAGCCAGGAGAGCTGCGCACATGAGATCAACGTTCTCTTTCAATTTTTCTGAAAAAAAATAAATATATATTCACATAATTTTAGAAATCTAGTAAAACATACTTGCAGCATCTATTGCAAAGTTGTAATGTTTGATGGCTTCTTGAACTCTCCTCTTTTGTCATAGACAGAGGCCATAGAAGTGTATCCTCGACTGAGCTGTTCGTAAATGTCGTGTTGCTTGCAAATCGAGATTGAGCGTGTTAACAACTCTGTTGCTTTGTTGTAATCACCCATGCTTTCTTTTACCAGACCTAAATTGGAGAGCAGCCTGGCTAGCATATCGGCCTTTTCCAATTTGTGGATTCCTGTAAGGCTGCAAAAATGAATAATCTATATAATAAAAATGAATTTATCAATTCCTTGGTAAGCGTAACTTGAGAACGGCTAGACCGATTTGAACTCTTGATACGAACGAAATTCTACGCAGACCACAGTATTTAGAAAAAAAAAAACTAGGGAATATAGAAATTTGGACAGGAGCTAGTATCAAACTGAAAATATATGTTTAATAGAAAAATTTACCTTTCAGCTAGCATGAGACTTTTCATGAAATATTTGTAAGCTGCATTCAAATTTTTATCGGCGTCTGTTTGTGTCTCCAAGAAGTGTGATAGGTACATATGCCCCATTGTGGCATAGGCTCTTTGTTGTTCCAATATATCCTTTTCTTTCAAAGCAATTTCTGAAATTCAATGAAAATGAGTTTTACTCAGAATGAGCTCGGTAAAACTCACCCAAGTATAAATTCTGATGTTCCAAAGCTTTTTCGAAGTTCTGCATGCCCATATAGGCCTCTCCGATAGCCCTGTGGGCTTTTGCATATTCGATGTTTTTTTCTTCACACTTGTAGATATCAGCAATGATTTTATATTCCTGTATCGCAGGTTGGTATTGTCCTTTTTTCAAGTACAGATCTGCGAGATCTGTACAAGCAGACACCAGCAAAAGTTTATTATTTTCATTTTCGGCCCTTCTTTTACGTTTCAAAATTTCTGAAAGTAAAATCGTTGAATTGTTGAATAAACTACGGCCTTTTCTTACTTTTCTCATCCATAATTTCAAAAAAATAGCATTTTTGTTGCAATAAAATATGTAATCAAAAATCATAACCTCACATTATTCGATTATTCATTTTTCCCGGCAGAAACGACATAGATCATAAGCGCCTGACGTTATAAGTTATAATGAGGTCATTGGTTGATAGGCAGTGCTGCCAATTGAAAGTATTCAATATGCTGACTAGCCTCTACCAAAATGCGGAGTTCTACTCCCAGAATTTTGAGAATGCTTACAAAATCCTTACAAACTTAATTTATACATAATCTATGGTATATATGGATGATTTCGAGGGTCGACTTGTTCTGATGGATACTGATTCTGAAACGAAACCAGAACAAACTAGACTAAAAGAAGCACATATTCACAAACGTCCATTGAACTGGAAATGCAATAGGGAACACGCATGTGCCCCCTTTCCAGAATATTTTGATTTGCACAAAAAGACTACCTCCTACGGAGCTCAGCAACAAACTTAATTTTTCATAATTCGAAATTGAAAACGCCAATTTTGTCGTCACATTAAAAAATGTAGCGCCTCTGGTGGACGTAAGCATCGTTATTTCACAGAGTTAAATTTTTTACCACTAGCTGCTTCGAACTGTCAATTATAATTTCATCTGCCTTCGTTTATATGTTGTACTAATATTTTTATCATCATAGTATTTTCAAATGTCACATTAAAAGTGAGCTTGAATTTATGTTTATAGTATCGACTATCAATATTCCTGAAACAACCACAACTGGCGCTAGTGTTTGGGGGAAGTTATTCAAATGAAGGTCAAATCGAGTTTGAATTGAGAAGCACTTTTAAACATGGAAATTTCAACAACATTTTGAGATATGAGAAATCACTTTCACAAAATGTAATTATTGTGGATCTGAGGCAAAGAAAAAATAAAATAAAATCATGCGTGTTCCCCATTGTCTACTCGGTGCTAGGTCAGAAGTTGGGTTGGTAGCATTGAAACCTGTTGATAAAACCATAGTATAATCTAAACAATGATAAAACTCATAGAAGCCTGAGATAAGATTTTAGATATGTCATGTCATGCCAATTTTAATTTCGAGAAACAAACATAACTCAGAACTCAAACTAGCAAACTACTATAGACAAAGACGTGAAGAGTAACGACTAACAAGTTCTGTGCCATTACATGAGTGGCTATTAGCCATGTGCCCCACGAAACAAACACAAGTAGTCAGGAAGACTACCACTCCTCAGTGCAAAATGCTTACACAATCCTTACAATTCGTCATTACTCCACGATTACTCCAAAGCTTTCGAATTGCTTACAAATGGAGTAATTACTCTCAAAACGGCAGCGCTGTTGATAGGGTAAAAACCACAGTTTATAGCTAAAGAAGCAGTTAGCTCACTTGGCGTCGGCACTTTGATCTTTATGTTCCCGTTTGTACACTGCGCAACTCTGATTTTTATCCCTCGCGCATACCGCGTGTTACTGTGTTACTAATACTGACATTTTCCGGACACTTCGAAGAGCGATGATCGCGTACAGTCTTCTGCGCATCCTGAATTCTTTCCCTGGAGTGGATGTTACCTTGGAACATGCATTTGGGCCAAGTGAGCTAACTGCTTCTTTAGCTATAAACTGTGGTAAAAACCATATATGTATTAAGTACCAATATTGATATTAAAGACAGCAAATGTGAAGCCAAAACAAATAAAGCATGACCATCGCTCGGACTCTTTCTAATGGGCAACGTTGAACTGATGCTAATGCGCGGAAATGGAGGCTAGACATGTATTGGTTGATGTTCGGTTGCCATAACTTCGCGAGGGCCAATATAACAAGGAAAGACATATATAACCCGACTTTACTTTCATTGCATTGCTCTTATGACCAGTTATCAATATTCGTAGTTAATAAATATATGGTAAAAATATAGTTTTTAGCTAGAGGACTAAATAGATTTGAAATTACCTCACAACATAATTTTGGCTTCAATACAATGGAAAATAGATCAGAAAAAAGATGATATTGTTAATAGTTAATAAATAAATGGTATGCTGTATTGTGTTGAAAAAAGAGACAGACTCATTTTTAGTGTAGCTCGGTATTGCACCGTTGCTGCACTTCGCTGCAAACGAAAGGACTCATTTTCACGATTACGTATTGCTGAACTGCTTTAAATATATCCAGCGAAAAATGAACCGCTTTAATTATTTGTAGCGGCTGGAAGTTCTGTCAGCTGTGCAACAGAACCGCTACAAGATATTGTGCTTCTCATTCTAATGGGGGACTTATCTCAAGGTTGCCAACCTCGATTTTTCACGTGTAAACTAGAAAACAATGGACTCATCTGATCGAGCTATGCATTGAACATTTCCCTGGATAAAAAATAAACGAGATATTCCCATATGAAAAAATTAAAATTTTAAATTAATTTTATTATTTTGTTGTTGGTACTTCCATAAATTAGAGGGAAAATTCACTAAAGATTCGGTGCCAGTACCATTAACTGAAATAGACCTAGTCGCCACGATCAAAGATGAAAACAATGAACAAGATGTAATAAATCGAGATCACCTTTTGGAACCAGAATCGAATGAAAATATTTCCAGAGATAAATCAATCCGTTGATCAAAACTCGTTTTTCATACAACTTTTATTTTATTATTTTCTAGATGAGTCTGCCAGCAACGCAACAAAACAAAAACACCTTAAGCCTCTAGCCACGCCAAGTCCAAAGATGGATGACATTACAAAACATGAGTTCGTTCGTTTTTCGCAGATTTATATATATATATATATATATATATATATATATATATATATATATATAAAAGTAAAACTCATAAATTTTATGAGATAAAGAAAGATAACATGTTGTCAAATAGCTATTGACAAACGAACAAACCTACAGGTTTTTGTTATTTATACGCAATTTTGCCAACCCTGTAATATAATAAGGAGAGCAATATGCAAATCAGTTTCCTAGTATGCACGCGAAGAATTGAGGTTGGCAACCTTGAGAGAAGTCCCCCATTAGGTAGCACCCAAAGAGGGTAAACGTTATCTGAGTATAGAAGAGTCTATTCCCCATAAGACAATTGTGACACTAATAGAAAGAGATGAAAGATCATGTGTGTGTCATAGTGACGTATAAGGACATGTCATGGTCACCATTCTCTCTGGACAGTGACGGACTAGCGCACTCCGGTATCTGGGAGTTACAGGCTCTTGAATGTATATTGGACCACTCTGTATGTTACGTGGGCCACCTGTACTCATGTCCATGTACGTCACTATGACGGGTTAATGCTACAAGATTCTAATTGGCTAGAGCTTATTAGGACCTCCTATTGATATAACGTTTACACTCTTTGGGTAGCAAACCCGGCTCCCTCCTAACGATTTGATTAATATTTGTATTGTTTTTCAATTCAATATGAATTGTATTTCTAATCTGAATCTCGTTTGAGCAAGCGTCTGAAGAAAATGTATTTTTCAATGGAAATCTAATATTTTCGTTAACTAACGACATCTATCTCACAGAATATTAAGGTTTGAAAGATAGTTCAAGGAAACTACACTTCGATTCAATTCTGCACGGTAGTTGGAAGTATTTCTAATAAATGGAACACCAAGTTGAAATGCTATTGGAAATCCAAGTTTCGATCTTCATTGAACTGAACAATATCATCAAACAAGAACCATGAAAAGTTACAATATTAAATGAATTTTTTCAAAAAAGTATTTCAATAAAAAAGTTCATTTTAAAATCCATTTTTGAAATTTTTTATTGCGTTTTCAAGTATTCTGACAATGTCCAGGTCAGACGTCAGAAGTAAATGATGGAAAAAAGTAGAAATTCCAATTGCACATCTGTCTGTCAAATTTGTGTGAAAAAACCGAATAAAATTTACAAGTCACAAAAATGATAATCCATTCATCAACGCTGCTTGCATGAAAACTATAATTTGCCTAGTTCTTATTCCAATATGTCGAAGAAAATCGAAATCCCAGAATCTCGAACGAAGAAAAATATTTGTTAATGGAGTATAACCTAAAATGCCAGCTGTGTGGGAAAGAAATATGCGTAACTCCTGAAACCCCTTCTGCATTGGGAGAGCACCTATTACAGAACCACCCCGATGTGGAATTGACCTTCTTTTCTTGCGAAGAGGATGGTGACTCCAAAGCTAAATGTTGCAAACGCCATTCGAAGAGAAAAGTACATAAAGGTAAAAAAATCAATCACGACTCTATTTTAATTAAAAAAAAACCATTGCAAAAATGTTTCTACCTGTCTGATTCTATTGCTTTTCCACTACAAAAGTACGGAACATTCTCAATGTTAAAGAGCAGTAACTTTTGAATGTTTCAGTTCGAAAACTCAGTAAAATGAGCACATCAATACACAGAAGTGTGCCAGCGAGAAAAAAGAATATTTACAAGACTACAGGTGAGATAATATTTCTCAAGTGAATAATTTTCTGAAATATGTTCCTCTTCAAGTTGAAACTTGGGGATCAGGCCCGTTCAAGGTAATTTGTCCAAAATGCAAGAGAAAAGCCCGACCCTGTATCAGAAAACAAAAAAACAAGGTAAGTTGAGTGGACTGAAATTGGCATAGGTCCCTTTGAGCTAATAAACATAAATCAATCATAATAACAATATGGTGATGTCATCAAGTGACGTCATGATATTGTGAGTACCAAAGCACATTCATTTTTAGGTCGCTCATACATGTTTGGGGGCCTTTTTCATGATGACCTGCTGGCCCATTTGCTTCCTGCCATTCTTGCTGCCCAACGCGGGTTCCGTTGATTTTTTTTGCAGACATTGCGGCACTTACTTGGGAGAATACAACAAGGCTACTGGAACTCTCAAATGTGCCTGTCAACGAAAGGACAAAAAAGCGTACGACCCCCGTAAAATGTGCTCCGAATTTGATTCGTAATTTAATAAAATTGGCAATGTAACAAAATTCTAGTTTTTTTAGATGTTTTATTTAGTAGGAGCAGAAGACTAGTTTTGAATAAAAATGATAAAAAAAATCAAGACAAGCTTTTAAACAAATGCACTAAAAAGGAAAAAAAATTTTTGACCTAGGTATATTCTGTAACAGATTCAAAATCTTGCCGTGCAAAAATACCTATTTTATATTTGCGGCAAGCTTTTGAATCTGTTACTCACAGAATAACCTAAGTCAAACAATTTTTTTCCTTTTTAGTGTATTTGTATACAAGCTTGTCTTATTTTTTTAATCATTTTCATTCAATTCTTTTCCGTCATTCATAAAATCCGCCATCTTATTGAATTCTGACAAAAATTGTTAATCTCCGACCCCAAGAAAATCCACATACCAATGTTGAATAGAATCGGGCCATAGTAACAAAACACGTCTCCATCTTGGAGCCGCCATCTTGAATTCATGAATTTTGACAAAAACATCATGATGGCCAACCCCAAAAACCCGCACACACCAGTTTTGAATGGAATCGGTTATAATCACAAAACTTGTCGCCATCTTTAAGCCGCCATCTTGAATTCGTGGATTTTGACAAAAAATTCGTGATTTCTGTGCACGAAAACCTCGTACCAATTTTGAATAGAAATCGAACCATAATCACAAAACTCGACCGCCATATTGGAGCCACCATTTTGTTTTTTCTCTAGCAAAAATTCCAAAACGTATTGTTACTGGAATTATGAACACCTGCCAAATTTCACGTTAAACGGACAACTAGAAGTGGGTCAAAATTAACTTTCTTCGCGAGCTGGATGACACTTGACAAACACCCTATGTTTTTCATTAATTCGTTTTGGCAAGAACTGGATAAATGAATGAATACCTATAAATTTAATACATCTCGGTCGAATTATATCCAAAAAGAATTGAGCTAAATATAGCAAAATATGACAATACTAGATGAGGGATATAATTTCTGTAAAAACTGAACTGAAAATAAACCAACCGAATAAAATTGTTGTATTTCTTTCAGATAATCCTACAATTTTACATCATACTGTTTCAATAGTCCATGCGAACTGACGTCATAGCTCGGGCTCTCAAAACTTCGAGTATTTTCCAGGGATTTCTAGTACTACGTACTAATGAGCTCTCTATTCGCTGTGAGCAAGACTGATAATGCCCTCTAGTGTCTCGATACCTGAAGTTTTCCTGGTTTATTTCCAATACTCACTGTGCAACAATTTCCATTTTTTAACAATTTCTAAATAATCTACCACGATGTAACAATTTTATGCTCACTACTAGTTCCAGATGAATGGAAGTTTTATTAGATCTTTGTTCTTAGCAATTTATCTAACGATTATTTGGTGCAATTTATCGCGGCAATAAATGTTGGGATACTACCCAACCGTGACCGTTGCCCCTACAATTACTAGTATTATTACCTACTCCTGCCACCATGGGCGCTGTGATAGTTTCATCTAGTCCTTCCAGCCTAATGCACACAGCGAATATAATGCATCGCAAGCGAGCGCCAGACAGTAAGTTGTTTTATCAGCTGGAGTATAGTACAGTTTTGGAGAATTGTCGTATTTTGGACGGATAATCGTGATTGATTCATTCGAATGTCGTAGTGAACAATTGTGTTGTTTTGTGAAGTAAAAGTAGTAGAGAAAAACCTCTTCAGAAAAGAGTAAATAACGAATGAAAATATTCTTCACAAAGTAAGATTGAAGCACTTAATTGTTTGAACAGTTCAAATAATTTCGTGGAAACCGAACATGTAGACAAAATCCATTTATTAAGACTGAATGCAAATCCGGTCTCTAATTTTTACATAAACATTTTCCGAGTGAAGCGGTTCCTAGAGTGTTTCATTCACATATCCCCATTCGACTCTATGAATAAAATACCGTGAAATCATTTCAGATTGAAAAGCAAATATTGGTATGGAGTTCAGTGTATAGAGTTTCCTCCTGAAGTACGATTGAAGCACTTATGGATCACTCAACAAATGGAAAGCATTTGAGACACAGTAGCGTATCCAGAACTGACCATCGAGGTAGGAGTTCAAGATTTTATGTGGAAGAAAAACACTTATCTAAATCCGAACATGTTAACAATATTTCTTAAAAAAAACCGTTGTCTGATATTTATACTAAAATTTTCCGATGGGATAATATCCAATCGCATGCAGACAGCCTCAAGCATAATCAAAAGCTGATGCGCAAAGAAGGGACTAAATGTAAATCCTAGCAAAACGGATTTGGCAAGACATGGTAACCTATACATCTTTAGTATTGTTTTGATTTGTAGGGCTGGATTGGCAAATAATCCCTGGTAAAATATTCGAAGGACCTCATATATTTTCGGCACAATTGAAAATAAGAAATAATACGGAATGAGCGCCCACCCCCCAGATTGAAAAACTCGTCCTCCATCTTGGGGCCGCCATCTTGAACTCATGAATTTCGACAAAAATTTCATCATCTCCGACCCCGAAAACCCTCATATACCAATTTTGAACCGAATCGGACAATAATCACAAAACTCGTCTGCCATCTTGGAGCCGCCATATTGAATTTAGGAATTTTGACAAAAAAATCATAATCTCCGACCCCCAAAACCCCCATATACCAATTTTGAATCAAATCGGACCATAATTACAAATCTCCTACGCCATCTTGGAGCCGCCATTTTGTTTTTTTCTCTAACAAACACTTTATAATGCATTGTCACCAATATTATGAACATCTGCCAAATTTCAAATCAATCGGAAGACTAGAAGTTTGTCAAAATTCACTTGCAAGATTTGACCCTAACGAACGAACGAACGAACGAACGAACGAGCGAACGAACGAACGAACGAACGAACGAACGGACGAACGAACGAACAAGTAAAACTAAATAAAAGCTTGTAAAAACAAAATAAACTCTGTAAATCATGTCGAAATCATCTTTGCCCTCTATGAAAATTACTGAACAAACGCAAATAATGGCATGGGCTTCAATTTATAGAGTTTCTACCCAAACAGTACGATTAAAGCTCCTGTAAGCGATACCCCAGTGTAAAAACAGTTAAAAACTTGAAAGACGAAAATGCAAAATAATGTCCTGAATTCCTACCATGCGGACACAGTTTCCTTCCCTAGAAGGCATCTCGGCGGATTAAATCCAAAGTGACACGGGATGGAAGAGAGTGGGAACAGTATCTATCTCTCGGACGCTGCATCAGTTTCGTCTCGACGCCGACGTCGCCTGGTCGCCTTTCACGCGACACGAACGACGGTTCACAATCAGACACAACGTTTCGTGTGTTAGACCGGATGTTGCCTTTCGGACTAGTCAGTCAATTGTTTAGCATATGGTAACAGGTGGCCAGCAGGAGTTGTGGATTGTTTTTGTGGTTCCGGAGACGAGCGGGAATATAGGAGTTATCAGGTAAGGACGTGCCAAAATAATGGGATTACTTTATCTAATTGATAATTGGGATAATAAATAACAATTCAAGTTGGGGTAATAATAATTGTGTCTGATTTCTAAACAGTAATGGATAAACATATATGGATGGAAATTTATTGAAAATATATTTTATTCAATTCATTCATATTTTTGCCGATTTCAGTATAAAAAAAAAACTAGTACAATAAGACTAGGTACATAACCGGTATATAATTCCTGTACTAATTGAAATTGAATTGAGGGATATACACGTACTTTTTCATGGATGGATATGAAGAAATCTTATTCAGAAGGTGTTTGTTCCAGAGAGTATTTCTACTTTTTGACACGAAATACAGGGTGTTACCAAATGAGTGCGAAAGTTTTTAGGGGGTGATTCCTTATCGAAAATTATGCATGTAAACAAAAGCTCTTAGGCCTTTCCTTGAAAAGTTACACGATTCCAAAAATGGGGAAAAAAATATCATTTTTTTTTAATTGCTGACGAGTTGAAGAAATTGTTTTTTGTGGGCATGTTGTACCAATAAAAAAGCTGCCTATGAATATTTTTTTAATTTTGTTGTGTCCTTCAACCCCTATTCCATTTTATACCAGAACTTTTCAAATCAAATCAAAATTACTTTATTGTCTGAAGAATGAAATTCCTATTGACAAAGTGAAAAAACAGTAAAAAAGAAAAAAGAGAACATCAATAGCAATTGAATATATGCTTATTTTTTATACATACCTCGTTACATATTCAAAAATATATTGAATTTACCTTGTCATTATAACACAAAATTTGTAGAGCAGGTTACTACACGTCAAATTATTCATATAAGTAGAAGTCTATATATACAAAAACATACATTACATAAAATGAATTTCAAACAATATTAATGTTAGTCACTAGACGTCAGTTTATTAAAAATTGGAGGTGTTATTTATAGTATAAAGTTATACATAAAAAAGAAGGGTATATACAGAAATCAGAATTCTGATCTTTACAATTAATTAAATTATGATAAAAATAAAATGGAATAAAATAGAATAAAATAGAATAAATTAAAATCAACAGAATAGCACATACAAAGTGAATACCCATACGTATCAGTCGATTTAAAAAGCACAACAACAAAAAAAAAAAAAAAATAAAAATCAAAAATTTCACAGAATAAAACTCGTCCAACGAGTAGAATGCTCTGTCGAGTAAAACATTTCTCACAGAACTTTTGAATTTTTTTTTATCCGTAATCGTTTTAATTTCGTTAGGTAAATGATTGAACATTTTTATGCCATTATATATAATGGAATTTTTTATTTGTGTAGATCTTGGAATCGGTAAGGTTATATTTAGGGTTTGTCTTGTGATATATTGTGCGGTGCCATTCACTCGATCCCTAAACTTACTGTGAATTAGGCAAATTGTTTCTAATATATAGATACAAGGTAAGGTCAAGATTCGTTGTTCTATGAACAAGGGCTTACAAGAATCCCTGAATTTAGCTCTGCACAAGTATCTAATTGCCCTTTTCTGCAATACGAAAATAGATTCGAATAAAAATCCACTACAAGACCCCCAAAAGCAGATTCCATATCTCAGATGAGAGTCAATTACCGCATGGTATACCTTTTTGGCCATATCCCTACCAAGTTCCCACGAGGTCGTTCTCACTGCAAAACATCCAGAGGCAATTTTTTTGCCCAGCTTTTTTATATGGTCCTCAAACTTTAACTTTTCGTCAATGTACAAGCCAAGAAACTTCGTTGTTCTTGTACTGCTAATAACTTCATTACCCAGATACAGTTCTGGCAGATGACCTTTAAAGGTGAGGATATTCGTTTTCGATATGTTTAAAGATAATAGATTGGCATCGCACCATTTTTTTACCTTTATAAGATCATTATTGATTTGTAGATGCAGATTAACGTCATTTCTATTATTCCAAAGTATGGTAGTATCATCTGCGAACTGAGTAAACTTTCCCGTAATCTTTATTGCGGCTAGATCATTTATGTAGATTAAAAAGAGAATTGGGCCAAGCACTGATCCTTGAGGTACTCCCCATTTGATGAATAATTGTTGCGATAATTTGTTCTGAAGAGACACGCTTTGCGTGCGGCCTGATAAGTACGACTCAAACCACTTCAGAACTATATCTCTGAAGCCATACCTTTCTAATTTCTTCAACAGGATTTTATGGTTGACACAGTCAAACGCTTTTGTTAGATCACACAGAACTGCTGCCACAACATCTCCATCATTAAGATTGATATAAACATCCTGTAGTAGGTTAAAAATAGCATCAATAGTTCCTTTAGATCTTTGGAACCCAAATTGAAAAGAATGGATAACGTTATGCTTTTCCAAAAAAGTCATCATTCTATTTTTTACAAGCTTTTCAATTAATTTAGAGAGGGAAGGTAACAATGAAATGGGTCTAAAGTTGGCTGGATTTTCAATATCCCCACCTTTATGTAACGGAATCACCACCGCCTTTTTTAGACATGCTGGGAATACTCCCGCAGAATCACTAGAGCGGAGTCCGGTAGGTGAGAAAAAATTTTGGTGGATAGGTCATCGTATCCAGATGCATCCTTATTTTTTATTTCAAGAAAAGTTCTCTTAATTTCTCCAATGTCTGTTGGCATGAAGAAGAAAGATTCTAAAACAGATGTATTTTCTAGATAACTCATGGGGTCCGTGGTGGGTTGGATGACTTCGGAGATATTTTCTGCTATTGAGCAATAGTATTCATTAATGTCGCCACAATCGAGATTTGTTTTCACGGGTATAGAAAATGGTTTACCCCTCAGCTCATTGATAATTGCCCAACTCTCTTTTTGCTTATTAGCGGAATTTTCTATTCTTTTCCTATAATACAATTGACATTCCAACAAACTTCAGACCCATTTCTCTACTTCCCACATTAGCAAAAATTATTGAAAAACTAATGAAAAAAAGAATGCTTAGCTTTCTGGAAAAAAATAATATTCTGCATCCCAAACAGTTTGGATTTAGAGCTACAAAAAGCACTAATGATGCAATTTTTTCTCTTCTGGATGACCTCTATCTCCAGATGAATAATGGAGAGTTTGCTGCAACAGTGTTCTGTGATTTGTCGAAGGCATTCGACTGCGTAAACCATGAGATTTTGTTAAAAAAACTTGAATTGTATGGTTTTAGAGGGAACATATCGCTGTGGTTTAAATCGTATTTATCAGGCCGAACGCAAAGGTAACTTTCAATGGTATAACATCTAATGAAATGGAAATCACCTGCGGAGTGCCACAAGGGTCTGTTCTCGGCCCACTGCTCTTTTTACTGTATATCAACGATTTGGCAAATATATCTATTGATGGAAAGTTCACAATCTTCGCAGATGACACGTCCATTCTTTGGCATAACAAGAATCTAAATACACTGCAGAACAATATTGAACATGATCTGAAAGAAGTTAAAAAATGGTGTGATGCAAACCTATTAACATTTAATGTCTCCAAAACTAACATTTTAACTTTCAAATGCAACATAGAACCCATTTTTCTTGATAACCAAATCATTGAGTCCAAACAAGTGAACAAATTTTTAGGCCTACATATAGATAAAAATTTGAAATTTGGTAATCACATCAATTATTTGTGCAAAAAGTTATCATCAAACTGCTATGTCATGAGAACCATCTCTAGTTCTCTCGACCTCAATTCAGCTAGAAACGCCTATTTTGCACTATGTGAATCCCATTTACGTTATGGTATATGTTACTGGGGTACAGGCTCCCAAAATATTATTAAACCTATCTTCACTCTCCAAAAGAGAGCTCTCAGATATATTTGTCAAGCTGGAGTCAGAGATTCCTGTAGAGCTCTTTTCAAAACACAAGGAATTCTGCCTCTGGCATGCCTATTCATCTTGGAAACAGTCTGTTTGATCCGTAAAAAACACTTAAATAACATTATGTCTCAGTCAGTCTATGCAACCCGCCTTACTACTAACATCAGTCTTCCTATCCCATCAACAACACTAATTAAGAATTCAATTATCTATAATGGAAAAAAACTATTTAACCATCTTCCACCTACTATAAGAAAATTGGAAGGAGAAAATAAATTTCGAAAAGAAGTGAAAAAACTGCTGCTCCAAAAAGTATATTATAATTTGAATGAATACTTCACGGACAACCTCACAGCTCACTCCTAAATATACAGAAAACTTTATTTTATATTATAAACTATTTTAATGTACAGAAAACTTTATTTTATATTATAAACTATTTTAATGTGTTGTCTGAATTGTTTTTATGCTTTGTGACAAACTGTACTGTGATATTTTATATATATAACTTTAACATTACGTATGTACTGCATTAAATTTTATCCTATTTTTATGTATCTTAGATTTAGGCAAGCTTTGTCAACATAATTGATATTATATGACAATAAAGCATTTCTGATTCTGATTCTGATTCTTTGCCGCTTTTAGAGTTCCTCTATAAATTTTTCGGTACTTGTTATTTAACGAAACAAAATTTCTCAATTTAAAAATATGTGTTGAAAAAACGATTCATTGCAAAACTTTTTTAACTCCTGTGTTGTGTCCGTAAAAGCAATAATTTCCTAGTAAAAAAATAAAATACAACATTGTGCATGAACGGATCTTCTGTAAATGGAATCGAAAAAATCTATTAGGTGGCTGTCACGTTTTGACTGCACAACTTGTGACTTAAATCGTAGTATTTTAAAATCGAAAAAATCTAGTAAGTGGCTGTCAAGTCGCTTTGATTTCTTTGTCGTAGTTGAAAGTTCAATTGTGTCTTTTGAATCTTCAATATGAATAATTGCACTAACGCTGAAATGACCGATATGCATTTTATGAGTCGTGCCAATGGAAATTCTTTGGAAGCTAGACGGCTCTATGTATCCTTAGCGCGTGATACCTCATCACAAAATTTTTGCACATCTTCACCAACGTCTCTGTGAAAGAGGGACTTTTTAAAAATGAACAACTGATTGTGGTCGTTCACGAGAAATAAAAACGGTGGCTCTGGAAGAAGAGGTTCTCAATATGATTGAAAATCGTCCGGAATTAAGTACAAGACAAATTGCTAACACACTTAATGTTAGCAATAAACTAATCTGGAAAATTTAAAAGGATCACCAATTGTATCCTTACCATATTCAACGAGTCCAGGCACTTTTGCCGCGAGATTTTCCCCATTGAGTGGACTTTTGTCAATGGAGTCTTCAAATGATTACCCAAAATGCTCAATCTTTAGAAAACGTAATATTAACTGACGAATACAACTTTTCAAGGCAAGGGATTACAAATTTACATAACAATAGAATAGAATACTTTATTTGCCCAAAATAACAAAAGATGTTTTAGCATCGTCATAAAAATTTGGTTTCTTGTTTGCTTATATATAAAAAGTATATGTAGTAAGTATAAAAAAAGTACATTCACACATTTCAAGTATGCATAACATTGTATAAAGACATAAAGAAAAAATAAAAATAGGAAAGACAATACAGTTAAAATCTTAGTTCTGAGGAGAGATCTGCTTCTATGAATTCTTCGATGGTGTAGATGTTAAGTGCTAGAAGGATTTTCTTTATTTTCAATTCGAATTTTGATGTTTGAAGGTCCCTAATATACGTTGGGAGTTTATTGAAGAGTTTAATAGAGATGTTAATGAAGCTTTTGTGAGTTAATGATAGTCTATGTTGGGGAATTATAAATTATTTTTATTTCTAGTGTCATGTGAATGTAAGGTATTTTGTTTTTTGAAATTGCTTTCTTTAGATTTAATGTAATGAAGGCAGTGATAGACAAATAAGGCTGGGAGAGTTAATATGTTTAGGTTTTTAAAGATATGTCTACATGACTCGTTGTAGGGAGTATTCCCCATATTAGTATACCATAAGAGATTTGGCTCTG
The DNA here is from genome assembly GCA_018342105.1 of Gonioctena quinquepunctata. Taxonomy (NCBI): domain Eukaryota; kingdom Metazoa; phylum Arthropoda; class Insecta; order Coleoptera; family Chrysomelidae; genus Gonioctena; species Gonioctena quinquepunctata. The sequence continues at coordinate 702,110 of JAFIRS010000295.1, forward strand.
AAATAGTCCCATATAGGCCACTCTGCAGATTTCTGTGGAAGCTGTTTGTGAGAGTTTTCTCAATAAAAAAGTTATACTAGCAAGTTTTTTTGATAGAGTTTGGATATGGTGTTTCCACGTTAGTTTTGTGTCAAGAAAAAGTCCAAGGAATTTTATGTTTTCTATATCCCCATTGAAATCCCTAAGGGTGAAATCTAGAGTGACTGTTTTGCTTAGATTTAGACTTAGTTGATTTGATGTGAACCAGGGTATTATTTCTTCGCTTATATTTTGGTTTATAGTTTCTGACTTTAATGGATCTTGGTGGGAGTGAAAGACAGTGGTGTCATCAGCGTAAAGGATGGATTTTGCACAGTTGATATTGCTTGAGAAATCATTCACATATAACATGAAAAGTAAAGGTCCAATGATTGAGCCCTGAGGGACTCCTGTCAGTATGTTTTGTGTTGAAGATCTAACACCGTTGTGTTCTACCTGTTGTGACCTGTTACTTAAGTAAGCCTCTGTGAAATGGTAAGAGTTTCCCCTGATACCATAGAGTTCAAGCTTGCCTAGGAGGATGTTATGGTTGACACAGTCAAAAGCCTTCGAAAGATCGCAGAAGGTAGTTGTTACTATTTCACCCCTCTCGAAGGCTTCTACAATGGTAGTGACTAGTTCTATTATTGCATGGTTGGTGGATAATTTTTCCCTGAAATCATCTGTGGGCCGAAGACAACCCACATGCAATTCAAGAAGGGGTCGGTATCAATATGAATTTTCACTTAACGTGGCGAAAATATTATTGACCGTATTTTCTACCGTTAAGGCCAACTATACAAATTTTCTCCAGGAGCAGCTTCCCATTTTATTTAAAAATGTTCCACTAGCTATTCGACCACGATTGTGGTTTATGCACGATGGTGTGCCTGTCAATTTCAGCATAACTGCTCGCCAGTACTTGGACGACGTGTATCCAAATCGGCAGAGCAGGACCTCAACCTTGGCCTCCCAGATCTCCAGACTGAAACCCCTTGGACTTTTGCATCTGGGGTCACCTGAAGTCCTTGGTTTATACGATCCCCATTGAATGTGTGAATGATTTGGGGAATCGCATCATTGCAGCCTGCGAGACAATCCAAAACATACCAGAAATATTTCAACGTTTGCGACAGTCTATGAGACGCAGACTTGATTCCTGTCTAATGGTTGGAGGTGGTAATTTCGAGCAGTTTTTATAACTCCGTTCCGTTTGATCTTGTTGTCTTTTTCTTTGTTGTAATACACTTAATTTTGCATTGTTTGTATTTTTAATTTGATATTCTATTAAAACAAAACATGGTACTGGTACATGCCTACATTAAAAGTTAAAACAAGCGGAATAATTTTGAAATATTACGATTAAAGTCACAAGTTGTGCAAACAAAACGTGACAGCCACCTACCAGATTTTTCGATTTCATTTACAGAAGATCCGTTCATGCACAAAATGTTGTATTTTATTTTTTTATTAGGAAACTATTGCTTTTATGGACACAACACAAGAGTTAAACAAGTTTTGCAATGAATAGTTCTTTTCAACACATATTTTTGAATTGAGAAATTTTGTTTCGTTAAAAAGTTTTGGTAAAAAATGGAATAGAGGTTGCATGTTTCACCCCGTTAAAAGATCACAACAAAATTAATAAAATATTCATAGGTAGCGTTTTTATTGGAAGAGCATGCCCACAAAATGCCATTTCTTCAACTCGTCAGCAATTTCAAGAAAAAAAAAACATATTTTTTTCCCATTTTTAGAAGCGTGTAACTTTTCAAGGAAAAGCCTAAGAGCTTTTGTTTACATGAAAAACCCCCTCCAATTTTCGACAAGGAATACCCTACAGTCGTTCTAGTCACATTATTCAGAAAGAACAGCTCAAACTTGCCATTTTTCTGGAAATAAATATCACTTATGTATATAACATTCTCTAATTGAAATTGAAAGTCACCAATGGCAACAAGTGATTCTAAAAAAAAATTACTATATCAAAATTTAATACCTTGTTATTTCTTTATGCTTTTCTTGCAAAGGTTCAACAAAGAATTCCATAACGTCTATCTCTCTGTTCAACAAAAGTTGCAAAATAACGGATATATTGATTTGTGTGAAAATTTGTACAGGAAATACGGTGTTCATTAAATCAGATGTGGATTCACCTGCGACTGAAAGATAATCTTAAGTTACCATTTTCCTCGGTTCAAGATAACCTCTTGAGAGGCATTCAAAAGGTATTCTTGGGAAGTATTCAAAATAAAAATTATAAAAAAACAAATTTTAAAGACAAGCTTTTATTTATACAATTGCACTAAAAAGGAAAAAATAATCTCTTTCATTGTTTGATCTAGGTTATTCTGTGAGTAACAGATTCAAAATCTTGCCGCGACAAAATGATATTCTCCAAAAGCTGCTATTTTTGCAAGAATATGCTGGGTCGTCATTATTAGAGAAATGAACGAAACGTTCAATAAATATTTCTTGGTCGTCAGTACACCAAAACGTAGTAATTTATTAGTAACCAAGATTGATTTTTATTTGATTATTTTGTTTAAATTCAGGTGTACCTAGTGGGATTGCTTTATGGATGAACTTCTTGTATTTTTTCATAGCATTTAATGATGCTTAAAGAATTTCGATCCTTCTGTTATAATTTTTTCATGCTACCGGTTTATTCCTTTCTGAAGTCACAATATCAGAAAAAAAACACGTCTTCTCTGAAAAACTGTAACCCTCTTCCGAGATCTCTTTAAAAGTTCTTCAACCCTAACGCTACGAAAAGGGATGATGGATTAGAATGGTCATTAACGTCAAATTCAACGGTCGGGATCACGTAAACGAATCATTAATTTCTTGAAGGTGATTCACTGACACTTTAACAAACACGGGAGAATATTCGAACTCACCTTCACAGACACGATGCGAATTCATCGAGTGGAAATAATGTCGGATACTTGGGAAAATGGATTATCGGATCCAGCAGCCCACTCTTGAAGTCGTATTCGTAAAGTTTTCAAACCTGCTTAGGTGAAAATGGGTGTTCGCGACTGCAACTATATATTTCGGATCCACTTCTAGTCCAGTCAGTGGGGGTTTTTGCCTTAGAAAAGGTGGGGTAGTAGGTAATAAAGTTACAGAAAATTATTTTCTTTTCGAATCAATTCTTCGACGACAAAAATGTCAATACACATATTTGAAGGAGATTAAATTCCCTACATTTTTTGTATGTCCATGTCATTGCCCTAATCTTCGTCGTCGCTCTCGATGATGACCCCTGGTGAATTCCCGCATGATTCAAAATTGCAGAAACCGCATACAACAGATAACTTCAACCCACTTCCTGCAGCCACATGCATGCACATGCAGCCGCATCCCTTTTAGCGATTGATGAAATGACATAGATAGATAATACCTTTATTTTCCAGTAGACAGCAGGACATTTTATGGGAATAATTAAAATACACTTCAATCTAGGTAAATACAAAATTTAAAATCCAGAACAACATATTCAAAATACATAAAAACTTTTTAACAAAAAATTAAACCGACGAAATACGGAACTGAAAAGTAAAAAATAAAATAAACCTTCTTAGTCTCAATAACTAAGCTCCTAAACTAATGTAAGTAACTAATTTTGAGTCGGCGCCAAACAAACAAGCAAATGAATTAGGTAAGGCGTAAAATGATGGCATCGAGTTGCGCGGTGACATTCTGATAATTTTTTTGAAGTAATTTAATGATCTTCGTTATTGAGACTAAGAAGGTTTATTTTATTTTTTACTTTTCAGTTCCGTATTTCGTCGGTTTAATTTTTTTTAAAAAGTTTTTATTTTTCAATTTTTTGTGGCTGAAATCTACTAATTACTACCTACTTGGCTTAATAGGGAAGAACCTTTGTATATTCCAAACTATGTGTTAGTGTCCAAATTTTGTAGAAGTGAGTTTAGGTGTGGAGGAACACTGATTCTCGTAAATGAACTGGCACTAAAAAAATTTGAATTCATAGATATCAATAAATATAACAATATTATAGGCGAGAAAGAATTTGAATTTTCAATAGCGTTCTCTGCCAAGGCAGATCTCTACCTAATATGCATATATAGGTCTCCTAGTGCAAATGGATTTATATTTCTAGAAAAATTAGAACAGTTGTTAAATTATCTACCATACAAATCTACAATAATCATGGCGGGTGATTTCAACATTGACTATGACGACAATCATTCGCAATTAACTCAACAACTTAACAACCTATTTGTTTCCTTCAATATGACAATGCACACAAATGGCCCCACTAGAATTACGCAACATTCATATAGTAAAATTGATTATATTTGTAGTAACTTACAACAAGAGGATGTGTTATGTTCTGTAATACCGGCTAACATTTCAGACCATGAAGCTGTCCAATGTAAAATGAAGATCACCTACACATCCAATTCTAAAAACAAATTCAAATGGGGAAGACTATTCAGTAAAACCAATTATGAAAACTTTTATAATACTTGCATTCAGAAGGACTGGAACTCCTGTCTTGTAACAGATGACCCTTTCCACTCCTTTTATAACCTCATGATTGATTGTTTCAATCACGCATTTCCCATTCAAAAAATAAAAGTAAAAAGTAAGAATAAAAAATTATGGCTAACAAAGGGGATTCGTACATCCTCTCAAAATTTAAGATGCCTACACCAAATTAAAAAAACAACGAATGACATACTTTTTCATCAATATTACTACACCTATAAAAGGATCTACAGAAAAACAATTGAAGTGGCAAAGAAAAACTACTTTCATAATAGAATTTCACAAAGTAATAATGCAAGCAGAGAGACCTGGCGAGTCGTAAATGATATTTGTGGGAAAAACACGTTCAAGACTAATGTAGAAAACCTAGACCCAAACCTACTTAACGAATACTACTGTTCAATAGCGGAAAAGTTATCAAATAATATTCCTGATGCACCTGACCCACTAGTATATATGCACAATATAAATATCACTCAAAATTTCATAATATCTGAGACTAACCTATGTGAAGTGATAAAAACTATCAAAAATATGAAAAACAAAAGTTCATGTGGGATTGACAATCTCTCAATAAAAATACTTGAGAATGTACCTATTTTCATACTGGAATTACTTGTCCACCTTATAAACAAATCTTTCGCTTCGGGCACCTTTCCAGATTTCCTAAAAACAGCCATTGTGGTTCCTATACACAAAGGTGGTGACAATTATGATCCATCTAATTATAGGCCAGTTTCACTTTTATCAGTTCTAGGTAAAATCATAGAGAAACTGGTAAAAGTGAGACTAATGAACTTCTTGAAAAACTGCAGCATTCTAAACACTGAACAATTTGGGTTTCAACAACGTAAAAGCACAAGCGATGCTATCTTTACATTTCTCAATAAACTCTACACGGAAATGAATCAGAGAAAAGCTTGCGCAGCAATATTTTGTGATTTGTCAAAAGCTTTTGACTGCGTAAATCATGAAATTTTGCTGCGTAAGCTACAGCTCTATGGGTTTCAGAAATCAGAGCCTCAAGTGGGTGGAATCGTATTTACGACAACGAACCCAAATTGTTAGAACACACAAATTATCTGACACTTGTGCCATTCGATGTGGAGTTCCTCAAGGCTCTGTGCTTGGTCCCATTTTATTTCTGCTATATTTCAACGACCTGGCTACCATTACATCCGATGGATCATTCACAATATTTGCAGATGATACTACCATTCTATGGAATGATGAAAATGTTGATAATCTACGCTCCAAAATGACACGAGACATATCAAAGATCAAAGAATGGTGTGATGCCAATTTACTATCTCTCAATATTAATAAAACTAACTGTTTATCTTATCAATGTACAATTCCTGATATCCCTCTAGGACAGGACACGATAACCAATTTAAGTATGACTAAATTTCTCGGTGTCTACATTGACAAACAATTGAATTTTCAGCATCATGTCAAGCAGTTGGGAAAAAACTTGCTTCCGGTTGTTATGCAATGAGCATAGTAGCCAGGGAATTGGATGTAGCAACAGCTAAGGTGGTTTACCATGCACTAATTGAGTCGCATATTCAATATGGAATATCGTTCTGGGGCACTTGTAATAAAGAAAATTTTAATTCAATCTTCGTCCTGCAAAAACGGGCTATCCGCTATTTATCTAAAGTAGGATCAAGAGTATCATGTAGGTCACTGTTCAAGGACAATAAACTGTTAACTCTCCCCTCTTTGTACATTCTTGAAACTGCCTGTTTGGTGTTCAAACACAAATCATTGTATCAAGTCAATGAGGGAATCACCCGCCAAAGAAACCACTTGAAACTCCCTATTCCCTCAAGTAGGTTAATCGTAAACTCTCTGATCTACAATGCTGCCAAAATATACAACAAACTCCCACTGAACATAAGAAACATCGAAAACTATAACCTATTCAGATCTGCTGTTAAAAAAATTCTCCTAGAATTAGTAATTTATGAAATAGAGGAGTTTTCCATACTACCTTGATATAAGCACACCTAATGACATTAGTTTATTCCATAAACTGTTTTCAACTTCTAACTACTTTCACCTACTGTACTCTATTTTAACTTTTTTTTCTAACTTATACTGTGATGCCTATTACCATTTATATAGTTCTATCTTAATTTTAGTGTGTATGTACATGTAATTATACAATTATAACACAACTCTATTCAATGTTTTACATCTATTCAATGTTTTATATATATATATTTTTATAATTATCTGTGAAATCTAGCAACTTTGTATGAGTATGATATTATAGCTTTGTCTATAAGAATTTTTGTTCTTCCGACAATAAAGCATACTTTTGATTGATTGATTGATTGATTACTTGTTTTTTGATTACTTCCAAAATACTTACCCACCTTACTTCAACTATTACCAGTTAAATAATATGATTATCTACTTTTACTATTTGTTGTAATACAAATTATTATTGTTGTTCTGGTTAGTTTATTTCATTACTTTGTATATCATTCCATCCTCTCATAGAATATAATGATTGTGACGGATGTAGGAGAACAAAAATAATGACATTGTCAACTACATAAGTGTGCCAATGTTCACAAGTGAAAAATCAATTATCCCCTCTTTTCTACCCGTAAGGGTGGATAATTCCATTCGAAATCCCAATATTACCAACTATGAGGTATACCCTATCTATAAAAAAAGAATTATCCAAATCGAAGAACCCAGTACAAAGTTATGCCTGATAGAATCGGTTAACGGACCAGAATTCAGAGGGTGAGTGATCAATATCCTTCATTTTGCTACCCTTAGGGGTGGATTTCATCTTTCAAATTCAAATGGGACCAACTTCGTAGTACACCCTATCCACTGAAGAAAGAATGATCGGAATCGGACGCCTCAGTAAAAAGTTATGCGTGATCATACATAAAAAAAAATATACGCGTCGACTAGAGAACCTCCTCCTTTTTGGGTTCGTCGGTTAAAAATGGAATTTAAAAACAAAAGAACTCAAATTTAAAATTCAGAGTCTCGACCAATGTTCCTGAAATTCTTTTAATTTCAGGACATAGACTCTTAAACACTATACAAACATTTTTCCAGTAAATATTTTCGTATTTGTTTTTTGAATATGTTTGTACTTTTACTTTCATTAATATAGTTTGGCAGAACAACATATTCAAAATACAAAATAGCATTTGAAAGCAAAAGAACTAAAATTTAAAATTCAGAGTCTCGACCAATGTTCCTAAAATTCTTTTAAAATAGACATGTCAACATCTCAAGATAAAAATTTACAAACAAGACAGTATAGTTTCAGGACATAAACTTTCAACACTATAAAACATTTTTCCAGTAAATATTTTCGTATTTGTTTTTTGAATATGTTTGTACTTTTACTTTCTTTAATATAGTTTGGCAGAACAACATATTCAAAATACAAAATAGCATTTGAAAGCAAAAGAACTCAAATTTAAAATTCAGAGTCTCGACCAATGTTCCTGAAATTCTTTTAAAATATACATTTCAACATCTCAAGATAAAAATTTACAAACAAGACAGTACAGTTTCAGGGCAAACTCTTCAACACTATACAAACATTTTTCCAGTAAATATTCTCGTATTTGTTTTTTGAATATGTTTGTACTTTCACTTTCTTTAATATAGTTTGGCAGTTTATTGAATACCCTGGGCGCCATAGAGAGATGAGAGTTGAAAGATACACTATATTTATTAAAAGGTATATCAAGGTCATTTTTAGTTCCGGTATTGAGTTGATGTCATCTTCATTGGTACTGCATAGAGTACCTTTATTCTCATATGAGTATACCGAGGGTTCAAAAATGACTAACAAACTGTTAAAATTCTATAGTTTTGAAAAACATTTCTACAACTTGTACGAGCGAGCAAAAAACTCGCTTTTGGGCAATGAATACATCTTGTGAGGATACAGTTAAACCCCATAGATACATATCGTAATCTACTGTGAACTTGTACATAATGCAATGCAACAAGTTGATTCATTTCTAATACCTTCCCAGTGGTTCTGGGTTGATATGATAATGAATTCAGTTTGGATATCAGTGACTGACAATGATTATTGCAGTCCATGCACGAATCAATTTGGAAACCAAGGAATGTTACACAGTCACTATCAATGGGGTATTGATTGTAAACTTAAAAATAAAGACACATTATTATTATTATTAAATGGTGTTGAAGAGCCATCTGAGTCGAATGTAATTTCATCACATGATTTTTGACGGTTATGAAACCTCATCGATATTTTTTTTCCAAATTGTGAAACAAGTGATTTGCAGAGTATCATTCATGTAATCTATAAAAAAATTATCTTTCAGGTCAATATCGGATTTATCTGAGTGAGAAAAGAGTGGGTGATGCCGGTATCGATAAATTACTCAAATCATTTAGGTAAAGGATAAACAATACTGGGCCTAAAACTGAGCCCTGCGGTACACCAAGATCCATGTCTTTTATTTCAGAATTATGATTTTTAACGATAACATATTGTTTTCTGTATCTCAAATAGTTTGATATCCAATCCAGTGATATCCCTCTGATACTATATTTGTCCAACTTCTCAAGTAAAAGAGAATGATTTAAACAATCGAACGCCCTACTCCGATCACAAAAGATCCCCACAGGGCACTCGCCTGCCTCAATAAATTTGACTATTTGATTATAGTATGAATGGACTGCTCTTACCAAGAAATCCATGTTGGCTTTTCGAAAAAATATTGAATTCATAACAAAATTACAGGAATCTGTTCAGGAACGCATATTCAAATACTTTCGAAAAACTTGATGGTACTGTTACTGGTCTATAGTTCTCCAATGAATTTCAATAAGGTATGTGGGACAGGTTTCTCATTGGTAGCAAGTTTCCAGCCCCAGTCGGATGTTTTTTTTTGGTTCCGCATCAACCTAACCTTTAGTGCAAACCTAGGACAGTACGCCTCAACCGGATATTTTACGGGGCCCGGAACTTACTAACGTATTTAAAAATCGTTACTACCCCACTTTTTGTAAGGCATAGGTCATTTTTAGTCCCCATTGACTGGAGTATTCATATGCTATCATTGTATACCCTACATGACCCACGAGAAAACCAGGCTCGACTTTGGATTGTAATAATGGGCCACCCTGTTCATTGAATTTTCATTTGATGGGGTAATTTCATCCACCTTTTAATAATCTGCTCTAAACTGTACGAATTCCTCTGTAACGATAATGTTGGACAATAAAATTAGCACTTTCATTGCAAAATGCGTTATAGCTTTTTGATATCTTTTCGTTTTCATGGCTTTTGGGGGTATTGCCGATTTCATGAAATTTGAAAGAAACTTCCAACTGAAAATAAAATGAGAAAGATGAAAAATGTTTTAGAGATGCATATACAGACGTGGAAAATGTAGTTTGAAAACCATAAATAGAAAAATGCAAATGCAGATGAATATTTTAAGAGATACACGATGATGACAAATACGGGGGTACTTTCAGAAGTAGCCAACCTGGCGTATAGATGGCGGTTGTTGTTTGAAAAGGATAACTATGGTAGAAAGTACCTACCTTATAAAGCTTAAGTTTGAAGTTTGAGGACGCTTTGTTGCTTAGTATTTGTTTGGCAGCCATCAATAGTAAAAGCTCTCACTGAATTTGTAAAAATGGTTATTGTTGTGTGATACAATAATTTCCCTTGAAAGGCCTCAATCCAACCAATATCAAAACGGGGCTAGATTCTACTCTAGGGGAGTCTGTTCCTTCATTTACAATCGTGAAATATTTGATGGCAGAGTTGAAACGTGGCCGTACGAGCTGCCATGGCGAATACGCAGAGGTCGACCAAATGGGGTGATTACGCTGAACATGGTGGAAATTAAACTTAAATAAAAAAAAAAAAAACCTCCAGTACAAAAAAATTCTAAAAATTTAAAAATTAATATGTATCGGCCCTTAAAGTTTAATATAAGTAGTAAATACAGAAAAAGAAATAACTTGTGATAAAGTTAAACTTTCGATAAACATCTGCAATGGGCTAATCATATAGAACTATTATCCATTAAGTTGAGAAGCAGTTGTTACAGCATAAAATGTATGGAAAACCACTGCAGTAAAAATGTCTTGCTTACTCTATACTTTGCACACTTTTACTCACACATGAAGTATGGTATTTTGAATTGGGGAAACAGTGCCTGTATGAAATGTTTATTCTTCAAAAGTAGGCAATTCGAATTATTGAAAGCATTGATATGAATACCAACTGTCGACAATACTTTACATCTCTTGGTATACTAACAGTTTACAGTTTATATATACTGGAAACTTGCACCTACCTCTATAAGAATGAACAGAAGTTTGCGATATAGTGCGCGGTCCATAGGTATGGAATAAATTAATTTTTAGCGTTATTATGTATTTGGTCGATTTCTTTTGTCAATTTTCAGTATTAAAATATAACCCCCTTATGAGCACCCCCTCAAAAAAATTAAATGAGGAGGGGCTCGTGTAGCACCTTGTTCGAAAGGAATTTTCATTATTCTCTGTTCAGCAATATGAAGTTTTTCAAATTCGGTGCAATCATAACTGAGAAAATTTATTTTGAAAATGTAAAATTTTTATACGGAAATAATGTCACATAATGTTTAGGAAGCATTTTTAATTTATTTTACAATTAAATTAATTGTTCAAAATGACCACCATTCACTTCTTGACAATAAGCAAGTCGATCTTGTAATTCTCGTACAACATTTTGTAGGACCTCAGGAGTTATGTTGTTAATTTCTCCCGTTATCCTAACTTTTAAATCTGCAATATTGTCTGGTGTATTGATATATACTTTTTATTTTAAATAACCCCATAAGAATAAATCAGGTATTTTCTTATCTGTTTTGCTGAACGTCAGGAAAAAATCGTTCAAGACACCAAAAAATTATTCACAAAACCCACATAAATAATGTAATGACAATCTAGTAGAATACTGTTATTTTGATATTTATAAGTTGCTGACACACGTCAGTGTATTGGAATTTTTTTTTTATTGGTGCCCCTTTTTACCCATTTAAAGCACGCCTCAGCGTGTTTAAATCGAACTTTAAAAAACGCGCGTTTTTTAAAGGTAACCATGACAACATCAACAAATCGAGAAACGTAAAGTCTAAATGACAAATTTTTGATTATTGATCTGACAGGAGTACCTTGTAACGTCAAATAAAATATGACTCACAATTCGTTCATTTATATGTGCTCCTCCATCCATTTGATGAACTTTTCATATTCTTTTTTATATATATCACTGGATTTTCGCGGTATTAACCGCGATTCTGCCTCACTATTCAAAAAATCGATATTAGAATCATTCATTTTTGAGCTCTGGTGACAACAAATATTGATCTTTGGCAACAAATTGCAAATGAATGTTTTTCTCATTTCCATGACAACGAAAGGTATACTGATGTCACATCACGAATTCAACCTTCTTGCATTATTAGTTCTTATTTCTATTTTTTGTAGTAATAATACCAGTATATATGATTTGAAAGTGCACCAATAAAAAAAAAATAACGTAAAGTATTCGTGGATAACTGGTCTTAAAAACACTTGCTCTATTTAAAATCGCGCGTGTTTTAAAGCCCTTTTTATCCACTTATACTTTAATATACTAGTGTGTGTGTATTTGATTTAACTGTGGCTCATTTATCCGAAACTCAAAGAATATACTTTTAATTATGATTGGGTGCGGTAATAAAACAAGAACTCAAAAGGAAGTTTGTGAAATGTTTAATAATAAATACCCTGGTCAAAACGTCTCACAGTCTACAGTTAGCAAAATAGAAACAAAATTTCGTGAAACTGGACATGTAAAAACTATTAAAAAACCAGGTCGAAATGTTAAATTGGATGAGGAAAAAAAGTTAGATGTACTGTTAGCGATTGAGGAAAATCCGCATATGACAAGTAGACCACTTGCCGCCGACAATGATGTGAGTAAATAATCGATATTGAGAGCTTCACATGAAAAAAATACCATCCTTATGAAGTTCAGTTGGTTCAGGAGTTAAATTAGGATGATCCTGATAGAACTGATGATGGACAGAATGGAAGCAGATTTTCAGTTCATAAAAAAAATTGTTTTTTCTGATGAAGCTACTTTTCATTTAAATGGAACGGTTAATAGACAAAACTGTAGATTTTGGAGCAGAGGCAATCCTCATTGGATGTGTGAGGCTCACACACAATATCCTAAAAAAGTTAACGTTTGGGCTGGTATCGTTAAGAACAAAATTATTGGTCTTATTTTTTTTAGGCCCAGTTAACGCTGAGGTTTATTTAGATTTTTTTATGAACTTTTTACAGCCTACATTAAAAAAAACTTTTTCCTGATGTTAATGATCCAAATGCAATCGATAGATCAATTTGGTACCAACAAGGAGGAGCTCCACCGCATTACAAACGTATTGTTAGAGATTATTTGAACGAAGTTTTTCTCAATAGGTGGATTGGAAGACGTGGAACGATTGAATGTCCGGCTAGATACCCCGATTTGACTCCTCTCGATTACTTCTTATGGATATTTCAATAGACCAGACAATATTGCAAATTTAGAAGTTAGGATAATGGAAGAAATTAACAACATAACCTCTGAGGTCCTACAAAATGTTGTACGAGAATTCCAAGATAGACTTGCTTATTGTCAAAAAGTGAATGGTGGTCATTTTGAACATTCAATGAAATTGTAAAATAAATTGAAAAATACTTTCTAAACATTATGTGACATTATTTCCTTCATTCTACGTTAAGTATCAACATTTTACATTTTCAAAATAAATGTTCTCAGTTATGATTGCACCAAATTTGAAAAACTTAATATTGCTGAACAGAGAATGAAAATCCCTTTCGAACAAGGTGCCACACGACCCCCTTTCTCATTTAATTTTTTTGAAGGGGTGCTCATAATTCAGGGGGGATGCAAGAAGGCGGTAATATTTCCATACTGTAAATTGTCAAATTGGCAATAGAAATCGACCTGTTTCAGGTTTTTTTGAACACATACATAATATAGCTAAAAATGAATTTATTCCATACCTATGGACAGAAATCGCTTACAACCTGCTTATCATCGCACATCACTTTACCAAAGAAACTTCTATTGTACTGGTTGTGAGCTTTACCATATGCCTGATAGACATATAAAATCTTTCCCCAATGTTCATATTTTTAAATCAAAGCTGGATAAATTCCTAACCAGAAAGTGTTGTTACTCATTAGATGACTTCTTTTTGTGATCATTTTCAACTCATTAGTTTTTAGCTTTAGTTATAACGAAAACCACTAGAATTATACATTTTAATGAAGAAATGAAAAGCCTATTAAAACTTCCAATAGTAGCGAAATAAACTCATTTATCGTAATATCATCGTAGGTAGCAGATCGCGCAGCAAAATAACGAAATCATCCCGATTTATCTGAGCGTTCCATATCATTTTCCGCCGGAAAAAACAGCACAACAGTATCGCCATCCGATAATCCAATCAATATATCAATGAATATGAGATAATAAATAAATGTTATAAAGTCCGTTGAAGCCATCAAATCCCGGCCACTAATGACACGAAATCTGAAACTCTAAAAATCATATCTGAAGTTATTGCTTTGCCATTAGCTTATTTGATAAATAACATCATCGGGAGAGGAGATAAAAACGAGCGATCGAGCCCAAAGGGTCGATACAGTGTATGGCGGTGTTCGATGATGAATCATTTGAAATTTCTGGAAATTCGGATACCTACGGATGCCTCCCAGCAGGGAACTCATTTTCACATTTCATTTTCAGACTCAAAACCTGTAAATTTCCACTACAAACTAGGAGTTACATATTTCCAAATTCAAACTCAAATTACCCAGAATTTTCGATTTATAAGTTTGGGATTTCGAGTTTTATGTTGAAAATTCTGAGTTCGAACTGGGAATTTCATTATCCCACGAGTATGCGGAAAAGTGCACTTTTTTAATGATTTGTCGCGTGGAAAGAAGCACTAGTGCGGTAAAGTGCTTTTCCGCACTAGTCGTCTTTTCCGCGCTTGACCAAACTCTGCTTCGTTCGGTTATCTGTCGTCACGTGCGGAAAAGTATCACTTTCCGCCCTTGTTAGGTAAATAACTATTTCCAAATCAAAACTTAAAATTTCCAACTCAAAATTCGAGTTCAAACTCTAAATTATCTACTCATCAGTCTGAAAGTTCGAGTTTGCAGATTAAAATTCCTAGTTTGAACTGGAAATTTCGTTTTCCGACTTGACAGTTAAAACTTGGAAATTGCGACTACAAACTCGGAATTTTGAGTTTGAACTGAAAATTTCATTCTCGGGCTAAAAACTTGGACATTCCAACCACAAACTAGAAATTTTATGTTGTTTTGCCAACTCGTCTAACATTTGGGGAATCCCCCCCCCCCATGGGCCCGTCCTTGCCTCCCAGCCTGGGAATTTTCGAATTATTCAACGAGCAAGAATATGTGTTCACTGTTTTTCATAATGGAGTTTCTTTTAATTAGTACTTGTTCAAATTAGACAAGGCTGTGTTAGCGATTTCGTTGCCAAACATTTATATTAGCGATTAAATTATTAAAAATCGACAGGATGTAGAACTCGCCATGATATGCATACAAAAACTACGCAATGACGAAGCATTTTCCATCAAAATTATTTGAATAATTTTTATCTATACAGGGTGTTTTTCAATAACATGCTAATATTTGAGGAGGTTATTCTTTTTAAGAAAATAATCCCATTTTTTATGATAACTTTGGTTGACCCTAGATATTTTTGTGAAACGTAGTACGCATCTTCTATACATCAAAAGGCATTTTCTGCTGTACAACATAATTTTTTATTCTTACCAGTGGCGTTCGTGCAAGATTTGCAAGATTTGCAAGAGGAAAGTGATACGCCACTGCTTTTTCTCAAAGTAAAAATCATTTTTGAAATCAACATTCCTTTCTGAGCAAATCTGGTCTCTACATTTTTTCATCATTTAACGTACGGTTTTCGCATGAAAAAATAAAATTAATTCATTTGCACGTTGTTATGAAATTGGGTATTATCAAGGATTAAAAACGTATCTAGTAGGTAAGAAGCAGTATTTATTTTGTAAACATAAACAGTTTTGACAGTTTAAAAATTATTCTCTTAAATAATGTTTTGTTTAAAGTTACATAAATTGTTTTTCTCGTAAGTGATTTAGCAAATGAATGATTTAATTTTTTTATGCGAAAACCGTACGTTGAACGGAAAAATATCAAAAAACCAGATTTGCTGAAAAAGGAATGAGGGATTTCAAAAATAATGTTTACTTTAAGAAAAAGAAGTGGCGTATCACTTTTATCTTTAAAATGTTTCAGTGCAAATCCCGCACGAACGCCACTGGCAAGAATAAAAAATTATGTTGTACAGCAGAAAATGCCTTTTGATGCATAGAAGATGTGTATACGTATCACAAAAATATCTGGGGTCATACCAAAG
This sequence comes from Gonioctena quinquepunctata, assembly GCA_018342105.1. Taxonomy (NCBI): domain Eukaryota; kingdom Metazoa; phylum Arthropoda; class Insecta; order Coleoptera; family Chrysomelidae; genus Gonioctena; species Gonioctena quinquepunctata. The sequence continues at coordinate 718,173 of JAFIRS010000295.1, forward strand.
TTATGATAAATGAAGAATTTTTTCTTAAAACTTTAGCACCCTGTAGTTCAAAAGTTAGGACTTTTAGGACATATGTTCGTATGAAGTTTTTTCTCAAAATGGATAAACTCCTTGAATATTAGCATGTTATTAAGAAAGACCCTGTATAACGGAATCTTTGAAATTAATTTTCACCCACTTCCAGACGTGCGTATCAATAACCGATGACAATACAATAATTTGATAGCTATGACCTGGCATTATTACCAAGATCGTCAGAATAAAAATATAATTCACAAGATTTGGTGAATTCACCGGTAAATGTACCTAATTTACATTTCGAAGATTTGGTGAATACGCTGTTAGTACCTTCACCAAAAGTTATGTGCAAAAGAATTGGGTACGGAGAGGCTGGAGAGCCATATCGACCTTCCTACAATCTACTTTCAACAAAAGTTGGTAAAATCTCATGCGGATGAATAATCGGTAAGTTTTCTCCCGTAGTTTGAAAGTTCAATTATATTTTAAAGGATCTAAATAATACGCTTCTTTAGCAATATGAACTAAAAAGTTAAAAATAATAAGAATGAAGTCATTGATCAAGAAATTAACTCTAATGTAAAAATAGTATATTATGATACAAGTGTATAAGTGAGCCTTTAAAGCACGCGCAACGTTGCAAGTGCTTTGAAGGCACTTATACACATGTATCATATATGCTATTTTTTATTATACCTACAGCGTAACTTCAATAACTGCTGGATATGAATTTTAGATCAGGGTAATGTTCCTTATATTTTAATTCAACTAATCAGGTATGTAATGGACATCTGATGTCACGTCTTGTTGATATGGATATAGCAATTGTTGTTTATAGGCTTATATGACAGTTCATATGATTGATATGAAAGTTGGACTTGTTTTTGTTACCTATCAACCTTTAATAAAATCTTTTTGACATACAATTAAACCGACGAAATACGGAACTGAAAAGTAAAAAATAAAATAAACCTTCTTAGTCTCAATAACTAAGCTCCTAAACTAATAAAAGTAACTAATTTTGAGTCGGCGCCAAACAAACAAGCAAATGAATCAGGTAAGGCGTAAAATGATGGCATCGAGTTGGGCGGTGACATTCTGATAATTTTTTTGAAGTAATTTAATGATCTTCGTTGATTGTTTGTTTGGCGCCGATTCAAAATTAGTTACTTACATTAGTTTAGGAGCTCAGTTATTGAGACTAAGAAGGTTCATTTTATTTTTTACTTTCCAGTTCCGTATTTCGACGGTTTAATTTTTTGTTAAAAAGTTTTTATTTTTCAATTTTTTGTGGCTGAAATCTACTAATTACTAACTGCTTGTTTTTTGATTACTTCCAAAATACTTACTTCCCCACCTTACTTCAACTATTACCAGTTAAATAATATGGTTAGTTAGTTAGTTTATTTCATTACTTTGTATATAATTCCATCCTCTCATAGAATATAATGATATTGTGATAATGACACTAGCGATCTGTCATTGTCAACTACATATGTGTGCCAATGTTCACAAGTGAAAAATCAATTATCCCCTATTTTTCTACCCGTAAGGGTGGATAATTCCATTCGAAATCCGAATTTGATTAACTATGAGGTATACCCTATCAGATAAAGAAAGAATCATCCAAATCGAAGATCCCAGTACAAAGTTATGCCTGATAGAATCGGTTAACGGACCAGAATTCAGAGGGTGAGTGATCAATATCCTTCATTTTGCTACCCTTAGGGGTGGATTTCATCTTTTAAATTCAAATAAGACCAATTTCGAAGTATACCCTATCCACTGAAAAAAGAATTATCGGAATCGGACGCCTCAGTGAAAAGTTATGCGTGATCATACATAAAAAAAATGATAAAAAAAATTTAAATATACGCCTCCTCCTTTTTGGTTTCGTCGGTTAAAAAACAGCGTGTTTTAATCTTGAGATTTAGCACGCTTTTTCCAATGGAAAGTTTGCAATGGAAGTTTGTATATATTTTCAAGTGAATACCATTCAACGTTCTGCGTGGTATTTGTCAGGAAAGTAGTTGTTTTTCGCTTGTGGTCTGCCACTTGTTTCAATTTATAATGATTTTGTTGTTTTCTTGTTGTCTAAATTAAACACTTCACATGGCTCTCTTGTTTTGTTTTGAATTGTTTATTTGTTTCAACTTAGATTGAGATGCAATTAGGTTATGTACAGACTTGTCAGTTTTGATAAATTGGGGCAACAACGTGAAAGTCGAGATTGTGCTATTTTGTCTCTAAATTAAGAAATGCGTAAAAATATGGTGGTAACATAATCTACTTTCATTCTGCATTCTGTTCTTGTAAAATCATTGGTTTGGTCGGTTTGCAGTAAAAAAATAATTTAACGAATATTCCTCTAGATATTTTGGAAATGCAGCGAAAAACGTAACATTGAAATGGAGTAAAATGCAGGCGGTAAAAGCCATGAATGCTGGTCTATTTTATAGACAAAAAGTAGTTGCAAGGAAGAGGTAAATGTAAGCTTAAACTACTCATACTCCCTGAAAATAGCAGTTATTGGCCTCCTGAACATGAATCGAAAAAAAAAAAAAAATCGCGGCGGTCCGAGTTTTTAGTTGTGAATCGCTTGATTTTTAACCGACGAAACCAAAAAGGAGGAGGTTCTCTATTCGACCCGTATATTTTATGTTTTTCCATCATATTTTTTATGTATGATCACGCATAACTTTTTACTGAGACGTCCGATTCCGATAATTCTTTTTTCATTGGATAGGGTGTACTTCGAAGTTGGTCCCATTTGAATATAAAAGATGAAATCCACCCCAAAGGGTAGCAAAATGAAGGATATTGATCACTCACCCTCTGAATTCTGGTCCGTTAACCGATTCTATCAGGCATAACTTTGTACTAGGTTCTTCGATTTGGATGATCCTTTTTTTATTAGATAGGGTATACCTCATAGTTGATCATATTTGGATTTCGAATGGAATTATCCACCCTTACGGGTAGCAAAATTGGGGATAATTGATTTTTCACTTGTGAACAATGGCACACATATGTAGTTGACAATGACAGATCGCTACTGTCATTATTTTTGTTCTCCTACATCCGTCACAATCATTATATTCTATGAGAGGATGGAATGATAAACAAAGTAATGAAATGAACTAACCAGAACAACAAAAATAATTTATATTACAACAAATAGTAAAAGTAGATAATCATATTATTTAACTGGTAATAGTGGAAGTAAGGTGGGTAAGTACGTATTTTGGAAATAATAAAAAAAACAAGTAGGTAGTAATTAGTAGATTTCAGCCACAAAAAAATTAAAAAAAAACTTTTTAACAAAAAATCAAACCGACGAAATACAGAACTGAAAAGTAAAAAATAAAATAAACATTCTTAGTCTCAATAACTGAGCTCCCAAACTAATGTAAGTAACTAATTTTGAGTCGGCGCCAAACGAACAATCAACGAAGATCTTTAAATTACTTCAAAATGTCACCGCGCAACTCGATGCCATCATTTTACGCCTTACCTAATTCATTTGCTTGTTTGTTTGGCGCCGACTCAAAATTAGTTACTTACATTAGTTTAGGAGCTCAATTATCATTTAGACTAAGAAGGTTTATTTTATGTTTTACTTTTCAGTTCCGTATTTCGTCGGTTTAATTTTTTGTTAAAAAGTTTTTCAAGCACCGTTTTCTCGCGCGAAAATCACTCACAAACAGGGAGTAGTTTAAGCTTAAATTTACAGAAACAGAGTGCACTAGTGGTGTGAAGTGGAGCAAATTTTATAATTCCTTGAAAGTAACCTCGCTTCGAATGAAAAACAATTAGCATAACTGCCTTGAAGCCTTCTATGTGCCAGACATCCCGAGGTCAACTTTATTTTCAATCTGAATCCAAACGGTTCAGTTTCCTGTGAACACTCAATCAGAACTTTTATCCCGCACATATATAAATCCGAGAACTGAAAAACGCCGAGGGAACTGAATACAATCTAACATATTCTCTGTACAATCCGATACAAAACAATTTGTTTTATGTAACCGTGCTTAGCGGAAGATTTATCGCGACATGGAGATGTAGGCATATAGGCAGTCATTATTTAGGTTCCCTAAGATGCTTTTGGAGTTCTGCAGGAGATTTATGTGCTGCTGGATTTATACGCGGTAATTTTTAGTATTCTCAGACAATATACATCGTTTCCAGATTGCAGAGTTCTCCGGTCCACTACCTGAATGCGAGATGGTGGCAGATGAGCACTCTTTTATAAACAATTTCTCGATAAATTAAACGAGAACACCACGAAAGCCATGAACGCGTGGAAAACTTGACTACTGTGAGATTCTTGAAAGAACATGAAGAGATTCGTGAGGATTCGAATATATCCCCAGAAACCATTTATTCGAGCACAACTGCGGGTTTTATTCAACCGCCTTCTGTGATGATTTCAAGTGTGTGAAATAATTATAAAATAGCGTGAAAGGATTATGGCGAATGAAAAATGAACAGTGAAGGGATATAAGGTTGGGTTTTTTCATATTCCAGAGAAATTGCTTTTTTATGGAGAGTGTGTTGGATTTAAGGAGCATGTTTGGCTTTTTACTGCTCTATTTCGTGTGGAAAATTAACTGCGGTTTAAGAATGAAACATGGTTATGGCTTTGGTAGATAATCACGGCGAGGGAAAACATTTGTTAACTTCAGTAAAAAATATTTTTGTACATGAATGAATTGACTGATTTTCACATCAGAAAGTTTTGTAGTTTTCAAATTTAGTATTTTCGACAAATTGTAGAAAAAACGAAAAAAATGCAGTTTAGGGTGAATCCACAGATAAAAAAAAGTAAATAAACAAGCTTTCCTAACCCCAAAAAAAAATCTGGTGGTCAGTCATAAAAAAATAAAATTTTAAAAATCCATTATTTTAATTTAAATTAAACTTGCAGGATTTGTGACATGTCGTTTGGTGAAACTATCGTATTTTGCCTTGTAAACACGAATCCGAAGTCAAAACGTAGCACGCTCAAATATTTTCCGAGATACGGACTTTTAACAGAAACACCACACACAAAACGACGAAACCGAAAAGGAGGAGGTTCTCTAGTCAACGCGTATTTTTTTTATGTATGATTACGTATAACTTTTCACTGAGACGTCCGATTCCGATAATTCTTTTTTCAGTGGATAGGGTGTTCTTCGAAGTTGGTCCCATTTGAATTTAAAAGATGAAATCCACCCCTAAGGATAGCAAAATGAAGGATATTGATCACTCACCCTCTGAATCCGTTAACCGATTCTATCGGGCATAACTTTGTACTGGGTTCTTCGATTTGGATGATTCTTTTTTTATTAGATAGGGTATACCTCAAGTTGATCATATTTGGATTTCGAATGGAATTATCCACCATTACGGGTAGAAAAATGGGGAATAATTGATTTCACTTGTGATCATTGGCACACATATGTAGTTGATAATGACAGATCGCTAATGTCATTATTTTTGTTCTCCTACATCCGTCACAATAATTATATTCTATGAGAGGATGGAATGATATACAAAGTGATGAAATAAACTAACCAGAACTACCAAAAATAATTTATATTATATAACTAAATAATTAAAGTAGATAATCATATTATTTAACTGGTAATAGTTGAAGTAAGGTGTGTAAGTAAGTATTTTGGAAGTAATCAAAAAACAAGTAGGTAGTAATCAGTAGATTTCAGCCTCAAAAAATTGAAAAATAAAAACTTTTTAACAAAAAATTAAACCGACGAAATACGGAACTGAAAAGTAAAAAATAAAATAAACCTTCTTAGTCTCAATAACTGAGCTCCTAAACTAATGTAAGTAACTAATTTTGAGTCGGCGCCAAACGAACAATCAACGAAGATCATTAAATTACTTCAAAAAAATTATCAGAATGTCACCGCGCAACTCGATGCCATCAGTTTACGCCTTATCTAATTCATTTGATTGTTTGTTTGGCGCCGACTCAAAATTAGTTACTTACATAAGTTTACGAGCTTTGTTATTGAGACTGAGAAGGTTTATTTTATTTTTTACTTTTCAGTTCCGTATTTCGTCGGTTTAATTTTTTGTTAAAAAGTTTTTATATTACTTTTTTGTACGAAAAACTGTGCTGTTTTCTAAAATATCCACTTTTCCCCAGAATGTAAATACTTTTACCCACCAAAATCATAGTGATTTTTATATTTACGATGTCCATTGCGCGACGGTCAAAAGTCAAACGCTACCATATCTGCATTTTGTTGACCCCCGATCTGTAGTCTACAGCCCAAGACACGCATTCAGCGTGGATGTTTATGAAGACCGGTCTGCAGAAAAACGAACCCAGTCAATATTTTACGTTGAAGAAGGAAACACAACCTAACCTAATTTGCTAACATTGCTATCGAAATTGCATGCAGGCCAACCAACCTTACGAAATAACACCGCTCACACTTATATTTTTTTTTTAAATTTCCAACAAAATTTTTGGTTGGAATTAAAGAATAAAAAAACCAGTCGTAAGAAAACACCTAGTTCACGATTCACACTCGACTGACTTTTTGTTGAAGAACTCCATCAATGATTTTATGTTCCTCCCGTTCTCTCACTGAACTCGGAGTTCTCTTTGAAAATTACAATTTCAAATTATCGTTGAATTTCGAAAAGGTAGGAATCGAGCATGCATCTTAGCATATTTTATAGAAAGCAATCGGTTTTTGGGGTTTTCTCAACCCCAACTGGAAAATGAATTCAATTACATCAAAGCGAGCGGTAATTCTCTGTGGGGGTGGCTTCCAACTCAATTAATGAGTAACCTTCTCGTTTTTAAGCCCGAAAAAACATTCTTGCACGCGAAATATATGTTTGTGTTAACATTGTTACTAATTACTTTTATCGGAATTGGTATCTATGTTCTACAATGTCATCAGGTTATAACCCGTTTGTCTTGCGTGAGTCGATTTATTTTCGATCTCCTAAACAAACAAAATAATACGAAAATTTGAAATGGTATACATGACGTATTCAACAAGAATTCAATTCCCGTTTCGATAAAGTTTATTTAAAGAAATTGTCATATTTAAAACCGTTCTCAAGTAGATCAACAAGTTTTTATAGTTTAACTGAAGGGCACTTCGAGGGAACACTTTATTTTTCTTTTAACAGTTGCAGAAACCATATAGGAATAGCCACAATACAAGGATTAGCTAAGAGTAATAGTATATTCTTCAACGAGCGTATAATGATAGCTATTATTCTCGAGGATAAAAATTTCGAAACGTAGGCGAGTTTCGGAAATTATCCGAGAGAATAATACCTATCATTATACGCGAGTAGAAGACTATACGTTCTCTAAATAATAGATACTTCTATCATTCATTCGTTTTGAATTTCAGAATAATTAATAAAAAAACATTTTTAAAGACAAGCTTTTATTCAAATGAGCTAAAAAGTGAACAATAATTGCTGTGGATGTGTGTTAAAGATTCAAAAGCTTGACGCCTTTCTATTCGAACTGAAAACTTCATTAAAATTATTTTTTTTATTAAAATTATTTCCATAATTTATGCTGACAAAAATGATGTCTCACGATGCGAGTTTCAAAAGTTTTTTTAGTAAAAATGCAGTTTAGGGAGAATTATTCAATTTTAAAATGTTCCTTTTTGGCTTGGGCACAACCCATTTAAATATAATTCAACTCCTATCAAATAAGAATGCTATGAAAGCAGAATGTGTGTTTCAAAATCATATTTATTAGATATCCAGAATACCAGGAAACAATGATTATTCCTTATTGAATTGTTTTCTCAATAATATTTATTGCAGATAATATGAAAAGGTTTCAATCAACGGAGAGTTGAACAGATGATACATTTTGCTATCAATACTGTGGATATCAGTTACCTATCAGAATATTAATTTGCGACAATTTATCAATTTTTCCACATCGCAAAATTCGAGCCAGATGTGTCTGGGTAATGTTGGAATTGTTATTGCTTATCAAATATTTCATGCATTAGTATTGTTTATTGATTTCGTTTCAAGAATAAGTTGGCACCGTATAATCCCAGCATTGAGTCGGACATTGACCCTCGTTGGTAGCGGATGCAACGTAAATAAAGCCCAAAGGATATTTTTCTAGAAAATTGCCAGATTTGTTTTTCTTCATAGTAGCCAATTTGCGGACCAGCATGTTGCTTGCGATTAGAGTTGTCGTCAGATTTATTTCTTCCGATCTGATTCTCTGCGCGAAAATAGTCCCGTGGAGAAATACATTTTTGTACGAACTAAAAATATATAGGGGTCAGGTAACGAATGTGACGTTACATATTTTTAACTACCGTAGTATTGCGAAGTATCCAACATTATGTTTATTTATTTATTTTCACTTCAACAGAAGATTTTCGTAGTTTTTTCCACTAATTGCTAAAATAGCATTTGTTTAAAAATCTTCATTTTGGGATTGAATTTTTATTTTTCCAGTGCGTCCAAATAATAGTTTTTTTGCAACACCTACTCTGAAAGTTCAATTCTCGTGCGCTGTGTATCGTTTCGAAAGCGCTCAATATATTCAGCTTTGGCTATACGTTTTACTTTATCCACTAGTACGCAAAACATGCTATTACTGTAGAGTTTTAACTTTCAACCTTGTACGCAAAATATGCTATTACTGTAGTTTTAACTGTGAGCCTTGGCTAGTTTACTTTACCGCACTAATGCGCATAGTATGTTTTTAGTGTATAGTTTTAATTTTCTGACTTGTCTTTAGTTTTAATTTACCCCACTAGTGCGCAAAATATGGTATTACTGTAGAGTTTTAACTTTCAGCTTCGTCTTTACGTTTTTCTTTACCGCACTAGTGCTCAAAGTATGCTATAACTGTAGAGTTTCAATTTTCATACTTGTCTTTAGTTTTACTTTACCGAACTAGTGCGTAAACTATGCTATTACTGTAGAGTTTCAACTTTCAGCCTTGTCTTTACGTTTTTCTTTACCGCACTAGTGCGCAAAGTATGCTATTACTGTAGAGTTTCAATTTTCAGACTTGTCTTTAGTTTTACTTTACCGAACTAGTGCGTAAAATATGCTATTACCGTAGAGTTTTAACTTTCAGTCTTGTCTTTACGTTTTACTTTACCGAACTAGTGCACAAAGTATGATATTAACTTTCCGCTTTGGCCATACGTTTTATTTTATCGCATGCCGTCTGTTGACGTCACAAGTAGTCTGATGACGCCACAGGCTATCTGGATGACGTCACAGGTCGTGTGAATGACGCCACAGGTCGATTGATGACGTTACAGTTTATCTGATGACGTCGCAGATCGTCTGATGACGTCACAGGTAGTCTACATGTTGGGCAGGTCGTGTGGATGACGTCACAGTCTTATGATGGCGACACGAATAGTCTGTTGACATCACAAATCGTCTGATGACGTCACAGGTCGTCTAAGTCTACCAAGTAAACGACTTCATTTTCATAATTCTCTCAAAGTAGGTGTTGCAAAAAAAATTATGCCACTCGTGGACTGAGGAGCGAATATGACAATCGTGATCACAACATTCGCTTTAAGGTTTATGTTATACTAACTGGTACCCGCGACTTCGCGTAGAATTTGTTTTTCTTCTATGTTTTTCTTGTTCGATCTAGGTTATGCCTGTGACTCTGGCCACTTCCCGTTAATATATATATATATATATATATATCCGATATGATTGTTCAAATATCTGTGTATACCAATTTTCATGACTATCGGTTGAACGGAATAGAATCAAACAAGTATGTCGTTCTTATCGTCAGTTATGATCGAGAGTGCTTACAAAAATTATGATTTTTTCGGATTGTCCGAATTTTTCGACTTTCCTTTGCAATTGTCCCAATTTCTTTTCTTGAAACGTTTCTGAGGACCATAACGAATAAAACTCAACTCAAAATTAGTTACTTACATTAGTTTAAGAGCTTAATTATTGAGACTGAGGTTTATTTTATTTTTTACTTTTTAGTTCCGTATTTCGTCGGTTTAATTTTTTGTTAAAAAGTTTTTTTATATAGATTTGCATGATGACGTGTGGTTGTCTTCTGTTCACCAACGGCTCTAGCGACATCTACCGAACTCGTCTTCGTGTATATGCATCATAAATCTCAAACTTGATTTCACGATTGTCAAATAATTCACCCCCCAGTCCACTTGTTGCACAAACTACTTTATTAAGAATACTAAAAACTTTTTAACAAAAAATACAACAGACGAAATAATATGATCAACCATGAGGTAAACCCTATCTAATAAAAAAAGAATCATCCAAATCGAAGAACCCAGTACAAAGTTATGCCTGATAGAATCGGTTAACGGACCAGAATTCAGAGGGTGAGTGATCAATATTCTTCATTTTGCTACCCTTAGGGGTGGATTTCATCTTTTAAATTCAAATGGGACCAACTTCAAAGTACACCATATCCACTGAAAAAAGAATTATCGAAATCGGACGTCTCAGTAAAAAGTTATGCGTGGTCATATATTAAAAAAAAAAAAATATACGTGTCGACTAGAAAACCTCATCCTTTTTGGTTTCGTCGGTTAAAAACAGGATAACGTTAGTCATACGTCTAATAAAAAGTAATTTTTGTATTTTCAGTGCAATTGATAAAACTTGTTTCCGGGAATATTGTTGTTGTAAAATATAAAACTAACCTCAGCATCACCCGGTATATCAAGCCAGACAGAACAAGGGATGTGACAGCCCAAGATTCGTGTACACATACTAGGGCATAACGAACCGCATGCTGTGTCTTCTCGAATGAAATACAACATCTGACGCTAGTTTGTCCTCGACATACATTCATCGATTTCCATGAGTGCTTGCAGTTTTGGCGAAAACTTTCTGAATGTATGGAGATAAATCTTCGAAGTTGCATACGAGCTTCCGCCCCATGACGTCTGATTAAGCCTGAAACTTTTCTTCGGTAATGACGCGCTTATTGAATTGGACAGAAATATTCAAATATTCAGAGGAGCTATTGGACTGAATTCTTGGATTGGTAACTTTTAGTACGGTTTCAGGCAAAAACAATCACCAATGTAAAAGTTTCAAAATAACGGAGATTTAATGAATACAATTTATAAATGACTAGCCGGTGCCCGCGATTTCGTCCGCGTAGAATTTGTTCTTTTCTTTATGTGATTCCATCTAGCTTCGAACATTAACTTGACGGATTGTCAGATTTCGATGATTCTCACCTCAATCGAATTGGCTTAATCTTGCGAGTATCACTAAAGACATAACAGTAATCCAAATTCAATATGGCGACAACCAGACACCATATTGTGAATAAAGACATGACAGTAATAATCAAAATTCAATATGGCGACAATCAAACGCCATATTGTGAATAAAGACATGACAGTAATAATCAAAATTCAATATGGCGACAATCAAACGCCATATTGTGAATAAAGACATGACAGTAATAATCAAAATTCAATATGGCTACAACCAGACGTCTTTTTTAGTACTCTTTGAATTCTGAAAACCATACTGTTGTGCACTCAGTATTCTGTTATTTATAAAAAAATCCATAATTCTTTTCTTCAAAAGTTTTTCAATAATTTTCGCTAAGGTCGGTATTAATGACACAGGTCTGAAGTTGGCAGGAATTTCCTTATCGCCCCCTTTATGGAGGGGGATTACAATCGATGTTTTCAAGAAAGATGGAAATATTCCTTGTGCAAAAGAACCATTTATTAGTTGAGCAAGAATACGGAGAACCAGCCGCATTCTTATTTCTTATAGTAGAAATAACTTCTTTGAGTTCATATAAATTGGTGTCATAGAGTATTAAGTTGTCGGCAACGTGGATATCTCTAAGGTAGTTTAAGGGATGTTGACTTGGAGATATTTTTTCTGTTAACTTTTCTGCTACTGAGCAATAATAATTATTGAATATGTTAGATTCAAGTGAAGTGTGTATAGGTGTTGAGGTTCTTCCTTTTCCCCGAGCTCATTTATTATGGTCCAACATTCTTTCACTCTATTATTGGCATTCACAATTTTTCTGTTGTAGTACATATCTGTTGCTGCCCTGATTACTTGTCTATATATTTTCCTGTAGGAGTTGTAGTGATTGTCAAAATGAAAATCATTTTATGAATTTTCTAATATAATGAAGAGGAAATTTATATGCCATCAGTGATCCAGGAATGCTCTTTCAAAGTTTATGAAGAGGCTATTATAGAATAATTCAAAGGTTTTTCTGAGATCAACAATATATCCCAGTCAGTGTTAATTGATAGAACCTACTATAATTTGCGGAATTGTAGTGATTTTTTGTTAATTATTTCTTGAATGAAATAAGCTTTGCTGTAAATGGCATCATGATCTGATAGGTTGGATGATATTATTGAGCAGGAGATACAATCTCGAAAGAGGTTCGTAGTCAATTGTGGGTGATGAAAATTGTGACACTCTTGTAGGAGTTTCGACATGCAGATTGAACGAATCTATGAGATTGGTGAGCCTCTGGGTGTTGATAGAGTGTTTATCTTCGAAGTTTATATTGAAATCGCCAGTCAATACAATATTAGAGTTTACTGGGATCTGTGTCCAAAAAAAATCTAGTTTGTATAAAAATATTTGTGTATCGGATGTGTTCCTACAATACTTCGATATAATAATATATCCAGGTATATGGATAGGCTCATCTGGTTCCAACCAATGTTCAGTGAGCGAGATAATTTTTGGAAAATCATAAGATTCTAACAAGATGAATAATTCATTAACTTTATTACGAATGGACTTCATGTTAAGTGTTAAAAATGTAATTATGTTGGTATCACTGACCGATTTTTTTGCCCCTAAAAAAGAGGTGTAGGAAGGTGAGGAGACAGCGGAAGATTCATTGGGAACACTACTCGTCATCTTCTTTTGTTTGGTCTTCGACGATTCTTCAACTTCTGACAGGTCTACGGTTGGTATAGGTTCAGAGGTGCTATCATTCATTTCAGCTGCCAAGGATTTATCTGGATTCAGTCTATGTGTTAATGATTTCAAATTACTCTGGCTAATGTCTTTTTTTGCTTTGGATTTTGAATTGGGATATGGATATTCAATGACTTGCATAGAAACCACTTTCATGTTTCGTTTATAGTTGATCCACTGATGAAAGTACTCTTTCCCAGAAAATTGTTACATTCTAACATACAGTCTCCTAGGTTTGCTTGATAGGCTGTCTTGAATAATACTGCGGTGAGTATTTCCAAGGGGAATTAATATTTTCTCCACCAGATTGCTCGTACTCTTATTTGGCTAGAGTTTGACCATAAAACGGCATTATACACTCGTCATTTACGGGTGTGCAGAAGACTTCCAGAAGACCACCGAAATATCAGCGCAATAAATCAAAACTTATCGAAGTGAAAATATTTCTGACAGTTGGAAGAAGCCTTATTTTCGTTCATAAATTTTCCATCGCATTGGAAAAGCGGCAGCAACAGTTGAAATTGACCCTCAAACCTGCATCAATCCGAAGTTAATTGCGACTTCCAATTATTTAATTAATTTCGTCCGAAGATGTCGTGTTTATTGGAAACAAAGAGTCATGCGACCATCTTCATTATCAAGATTGCGATCAACGGAAATGATAGTAATTGTTCTGTTCTCAATGAAATGTACAATGTCAGCCTTTTGTGGCAGTTATAAGATGAAAGCCTTTCAATTAGTTTCATTAGCAAACAACGGAGTTCATTACCAGTTCACCATAATTAGACATTATTGGAAAACACGTGGAAATATAATGCAATGGAAAAGCATATTACGGAGTATGTTGACAATCAAGATAATGTTAATCGAGTTAGAGGAAAACTAGTAGCATTTAGTGACATTGACGAAATATGAAATGCGAAAAGGGAAACATTCTCAATTGAATATTGATGGAAATATTTTTCTGTGAATTGAAAAATCCACGATTAAAATGAAGTTATTTTTTGTGAAGGTCTAACAGAAAACAACTACTTCCCCGGCTAAAGCCACGCTGGACATTGAACTACATCTGATAGATATTCTGAAAAGGCACTAAATCAAAAGAAAAAATTTGAAATTGAAAATTTGCATTTTCATTCAGATGGTTATTTGATTTTCTATTCCAGTCTTAATTAAGAACTCATAAAGATGAATGAGACAAAGAAGAATGTTTTCCAAAAGAGAGTACTCACCAGAAATCATTCATAACATTGACGCAGGAGAGACATCGCATTCACTAGGTCTTCAATACATTTTTGTCGACGAAAATCTATTTCACGCTTCCACGATCATCAGGAAGACCGGAAGAAATGGGAAACACATTTTCAAGAAGCAATCTCTTGGATTTTTCAATTCACAGAAAAATCTTTCTATCAATATTCAATTGAGAATGTTTCCCTTTTCAACATGAATACCCCACAAGAGGTTATCTTGACGATGGAAGATAGTGACTAAGGTTTATCTTTCAGTCGCAGATGATTCCACATCTGATTTTATGAACATCCTGTTTATATTTTCAACAAATCAATGAAATGCGAATTGTAATAGTATATTAAACAACAAGTTTAGAAAAGCAAAGTTTCACTAAACGAATATAGCTTTTAAGTACGAGCGAGCACAGCGAGCGAGTAACTATACTGACTAACAATATGAGTTAAATAATAGCTTCATCGAGCGTATAATGATAGCTATTATTCTCGAGGACTATACGATGTTAAGAGTAATAAGATAAAACTGTTACTTTCTCTACGACTATACGATGGTCAGAGTTTTAATGCACGAGTAGAAGACTATACTTTCTCTACGACTATACGATAGTCAGAGTTTTAATGCAATCTGAATATTATTTATGATCAAAACTAAACCGACGAAATACGGAAGTAAAAAATAAAATAAACCTTCTTAGTCTCAATAACTAAGCTCCTAAACTAATGTAAGTAACTAATTTTGAGTCGGCGCCAAACAAACAAGCAAATGAATTAAGGCGTAAAATGATGGCATCGAGTTGCGCGGTGACATTCTGATAATTTTTCTAAAGTAATTTAATGATCTCCGTTCATTGTTCGTTTGGCGCCGACTCAAAATTAGTTACTTACATTAGTTTAGGAGCTTAGTTATTGAGACTAAGAAGGTTTATTTTATTTTTTACTTTTCAGTTCCGTATTTCGTCGGTTTAATTTTTTGTTAAAAAGTTTTTATTTTTCAATTTTTTGTGGCTGAAATCTATTAATTACTACCTACTTCTTTTTCGATTACTTCCAAAATACTTACTTACACACCTTACTTCAACTATTACCAGTTAAATAATATGATTATCTACTTTTACTATTTGTAATATAAATTATTTTTAACCGACGAAACCAAAAAGGAGGAGGCTCTCTAGTCGACGCGAATATTTAATTTTTGTTGTTCTAGTTAGTTTATTTCATTACTTTGAATATAATTCCATCCTCTCATAGAATATAATGATTGTGACGGATGCAGAACAAAAATAATGACAGTAGCGATCTGTCATTGTCAACTACATATGTGTGCCAATGTTCAAAGTGAAAAATCAATTATCCCTATTTTTCTACCAGTAAGGGTGGATAATTTCATTTTAAATCCGAATATGATCAACTATGAGGTATACTCTATCTATTAAAAGAAAATCGAAGAACCCAGTACAAAGTTATGCCTGAAGAATCGGTTAACGGACCAGAATTTCAATATCCTTCATTTTGTTACCCTTAGGGGTGGATTTTATCTTTTATATTCAAATGAGACCAACTTCGAAGTACACCCTATCCACTGAAAAAATAATTATCGGAATCGGACGTCTCAGTAAAAAGTTATGCGTGATCATACATAACAAAAAAAATATACGCGTCGAATAGAGAACCTCCTCCTTTTTGGTTTCGTCGGTTAAAAATAATACATACTTCATTCATTCATTTTGAATTTCAGATTTATTTGATGGAATGATATATCTTCCACAACGATGATGACTTATATTTCTAAGAGAGTTTTGTAAAATAAGCGAGAAGGACATTTTCCGAGAATGAATGTGCCTGGTTCAAGTTTTGCCAATCCATGAACTCTGCGTATGCCTTCGAATATTCCTTTTTTTATTTTTCCGGCAATAAGTTCAGAGTTGCTGTTTTCGCCGTTTCCAATAAATCCGGTGGTGTACAGATCTCATTTTTCTGACTATCATTGCTTCCCCAATCACAATTATTCATTTTTAACCGACGAAACCAAAAAGGAGGAAATTCTCTAGTCGACGAGTATATTTTATATATATATATATATATATATATATATATATATATATATATATTATATTGTATGATCACGCATAACTTTTCACAGAGCAGTTCGATTTCGATGATTCTTTTTTCATTGGATAGGGTGTACTTCGAAGTTGGTCCCATTTGAATTTGAACGAAAAAATCCATCCCTAAGGCCCAGTATTTTCACCTCCGGTTATCCTAGGAATAAATTAAACAATGGTTAGAATGTGATTTTGCTTTATCGATACACGTTAAACAAAAGCATATTCTAACCGTTGGTTAATATATTCATAGGATAACCAGAGGTGAAAATACCGGGCCTAAGGGTAGCAAAATGGAGGATATTGATCGTTCACCCTCTGAATTTTGGTCCGTTAACGATTCTATCAGGCATAATGGATGAATGGATGATTCTTTTTTTATCAGATATGGTATTCCTCATAGTTCATCAAATTCCAATTTGGGATGAAATAATCCACCCCTATGGTTAGTAAAATAGGGCATGATTGATTTTTGACTTGTGAATAAGATGTTTAAAAACCCTGGTGCTTGCACTTATACCTGTAGAAGTTTGGGATCGACTTGGCGACACTTGGCCTACTTGATAATAGAGATCACTAGAGTGTCAGATGGCGCCAATTTCAGTTTAGTTTCAATTCAGTAACAGGGTATATTTATTTCCTCAGATTTCTTTTTGAGGCGAACTGTTCGCGGGTTCTAATTCTAGCATTGCTATTGGCTAAAAAGAGACATCTGTCAAACTTCACCAATAGCAAAGCTAGAATTAGAAGCCCCCGAACATTGCACAAAGAAAGCACTGTCGTGTTGTTATTCGTATTTTGTACCATTTGAATTTGAGGTTAACTGCATTTTGACAGACGGATAATTGGAAATGAAATTGTCATTAAATTGCAGAAAATATAAAATTCAATGCATACAATATGATGAACTATGGAAATATCATTTAGTCAATCCGTCAAGATCTGTATTTGCTTTTGGTACAGAATACAGGGGAAAATTCGAATCTGCGGCTTCATACTGTTCACATAAAATACAAATGTGGCCCATTCTACAAAAAGTATTCTTACATACTACACTACCTGAAACTAAACAATTCCTCACGCACCAATGAACTGATGAACGAGTGATTTTTTAAAGAACAAACTCAGGAATAAGCTAAGCAAGATTTCAAATCAAAGGGATGGAAAACGCATAGATACCGACAAAGCACTGAAAATAATTTCATATAAGATGCTGCAGATGTCAGAAATCAAGTTATGACATTAAGCGAGAATATAAACAAACATTTTTGGACGGCGCCATCTACCACAGAGAGAGAAGCTCTGTTGAAGTAACAGGTGGTGTCCCCTCGAAAATCTAAACAATATCGAATCAGTTCATTCACCAGGGTTTTTAGACATCTTACTTGTGAACATTGGCACACATATGTAGTTGACATTGACAGATCCTACCACATCCGTCACAATAATTACATTCTATGAAAGGATGGAATTATATACAAAGTGATGAAATCAACTGACCAGAACTTTCAAAAATAATTTATATTATATAACAATGAATAGTTAAAGTAGATAATCATTGATTTGTTGAAAATATAAACAGGATGTTCATAAAATCAGATGTGGAATCATCTGCGACTGAAAGATAAACCTATCTTCCATCGTCAAGATAACCTCTTGTGGGGTATTCATGTTGAAAAGGGAAACATTCTCAATTGAATATTGATAGAAATATTTTTCTGTGAATTGAAACATCCACGATTAAAATGAAGTTATTTTTTGTGAATGTCTAACAGAAAACAACTACTTCCCCGGCTAAAGCCACGCTGGACATTGAACTACATCTAATATTTAATTGAGAATGTTTCCCTTTTCAACATAGATAATCATATTATTTAACAGTTAATAGTTGAAGTAAGCTAGGTAAGTAAGTATTTTGTAAGTAATCAAAAATTAAGTAGGTAGTAATCAGTAGATTTCAACCCCAAAAAATTGAAAAATAAAAACTTTTTAACAAAAAATTAAACCGACCAAAAAATCAACTGAAAAGCAAAAAATAAAATACACCTTCCTAGTCTTAATGATAATTGAGCTCCTAAACTAATGTAACTAATTTTGAGTCGGCGCCAAACAAACTATCAATTGAATAGGTAAAGCGTAAATAGATGGCAGCGAGATGCATAGCGGCGTTTCAATTACTTCTTCAAAGTAAATAATGATTGAAAAAGGGAAACATTCTCAATTGAGTATTGATAGAAAGATTTTTTCTTTTGAGTTAGGGCCTTTTCAGAATATCTATCAGATGTAGTTCAATGTCCAGCGTGGCTATAGCCGGGGAAGTAGTTGTTTTTGTTAGACATTCACAAAAAATAACTTCATTTTAATCGTGGATTTTTCAATTCACAGAAAAATATTTCTATCAATATTCAATTGAAAATGTTTCCCTTTCAACATGAATACCCCACAAGAGGTTATCTTGACGATGGAAGATAGTGTCTAAAGTTTATCTTTCAGTCGCAGATGATTCCACATCTGATTTTATGAACATCCTGTTTATATTTTCAACAAATCAATCTATCATACCCCATGACAGGTTATAATGTCAGAAAATACCAATTTCAAAATGTCTCTCCAAAAGAAATTATTCGAATTTTTTCCATCTTTGCAAAGTGAGATTGCTTCTTGAAAATGTGTTTTCCATTTCTTCCGGTCTTCCTGATGATCGTGGAAGCGTGAAATAGATTTTCGTCGACAAAAATGTATTGAAGACCTAGTGAATGCGATGTTTCTCCTGCGTCAATGTTACGAATGATTTCTGGTGAGTACTCTCTTTTGGAAAACATTCTTCTTTGCCTCATTCATCTTCATGAGTTCTTAATTAAGACTGGAATAGAAAATCAAATAACTATCTGAATGAAAATGCAAATTTTCAATTTTAGAGTTTTTCTTTTGAGTTAGGGCTTTTTCAGAATATCTATCAGATGTAGTTCAATGTCCAGCGTGGCTTTAGCCGGGGAAGTAGTTGTTTTCTGTTAGACATTTACAAAAAATAACTTCATTTTAATCGTGGATTTTTCAATTCACAGAAAAATCTTTCTATCAATATTCAATTGAGAATGTTTCCCTTTTCAACATGAATATCCCACAAGAGGTTATCTTGACGATGGAAGATAGTGACTAAAGTTTATCTTTCAGTCGCAGATGATTCCACATCTGATTTTATGAACATCCTGTTTATATTTTCAACAAATCTAAATAATGATCTTCGATAATTGTTTGTTTGGCGCCGACTCGTCGAATGAAGCAAAGCCTTCTTGAGAAATTTGTTTGGTAGATTTGCTGTTTTGTCATTAGTCTAAACCTCTCAGTTCCCGTGGATCCTGAAAATTATGATTCTGTGATTGGTCGAGTGCCGTTGAATAATGATCCACGGTGTCTTGGAATCATCTACATTCATCAATTCATAACCAATATGTAATCAATGTAGAATACGATAGTCGTAGAGAAAACTGCATTTCTTACGAGGTTTGTTTATAG
The DNA here is from genome assembly GCA_018342105.1 of Gonioctena quinquepunctata. Taxonomy (NCBI): domain Eukaryota; kingdom Metazoa; phylum Arthropoda; class Insecta; order Coleoptera; family Chrysomelidae; genus Gonioctena; species Gonioctena quinquepunctata. Next base: position 738,031 of record JAFIRS010000295.1, read on the forward strand.
TATTTTTTCGCATTTTGTGTAGTTATAAGCAAATCATCATAGATATAAAAGCATTACAAAGTTATGAAAAAAAAACATAATAGGTACCTGTGTAGGATTTCAGCAACCTAGTAACCTGACACGGCTTTGTTTATTTACATAACGACAGTTAACAAGTTTCTGGCATTTTGTGTAGTTATAAGCAAATCATCATAGATATAAAAGCATTACAAAGTTAGGAAAGTTCTGAAATCAATTTTAAAAAATTAATTATTTTAAACGTCTGATATCAGAGTTTAAAAATACCGCTGCATAATACTAAACCTTGCGTACTGACCTGACAATCATTATTTTTTTCCGGAAAATTCAAGATTACGACAAGCAAGCCACCGTTTTAATGTTGCTACATTATTATCCTTCACATTTGCTAATTTTAATTTGGCTCCTGAAACGTCGTCTTCTGTCAAAAACATTTTTTTGATGTGTATTTTTACATGTATTTCAATATGAGTTAGGTAATGTTTGTCCCTACCGGACTACTAGCGCTGCTAGTGGGGAATTTTTCGTACTTGAGGAAAAAGGCTCATTCTAACTCGATTTGACCTTCACTTGAGTAACTTCCCCCAAACACTAGCGCCAATTGTGGTTGTTTTAGGAATATCCATAGACCATACCATTTCTTACAACCCAAACATAAATTCAACTAACTTTTAATGTGATGTTTCAGTAACAATTGAAAATACTATAATAAAAAAAATATTAGTACAACATATAAACGAAGACAGTTTAAATTATAGTTGATAGTTCGAAGCAACTAGCGGTAAAAGTTTGAACTCTGTGAAGTAACGATGCATACGTCCATCGCTAGGAGTACGTTTTTGGTGTGATGAGAAAACTGGCGTTTTCAATTTCAAATTATTAAAAACATTTACCATTTTTTCAATTTCTGAGTTTGTTGCTGTGGTTTCTAGGTGGTAATCTTTATGTGCAAATCAAAATATTCTAGAAAAGGGGCAGATGAGTGTTCCCCATTACAAAACTCGTCCACCATCTTGGAGCCGCCATCTTGAATTCATGAGTTTTGACAATAAATCTCCAACCCCGAAAACCCCCACATAGCAATTTTCGGACTATAATCACAGAGATCGTCCGCCATATTGCAGCGCCATTTTGCCATTCATGAATTTTGACGAGAAATTCATAATCTTCGACTTCGAAAACCCCCACATAGCAATTTTGAATCGAATCGGATAATAATACAACAAATCTCGTCCGCCATTTTTTTTCTCTAACAAAAATTCCATAATGCAATGTCACAGGAACTATGAACACCTGCCAAATTTCACGTTAATCGCACAACTAGAAGTGGGTCAAATTGAACTTGTAAGATTTGATTACACACATCGGGACAGGGTAAATGAAAGCTTCTAAAAACTTTTTCAAAGACAAGCTTTTATTCAAATGCCCTATAAAGTGAAAAATCTATAACTCACGGAATTATTTTTTTACTTTTTAGGGCATTTGAATAAAGGCTTGTCTTTAAAAAGGTTTTTCATTAATTATTTTATTTAATAAAAACAATGTTTCCAATATATAAATAAACAATGTTCTGTCAAACTGTGTTTCATCAACAGTGACATTACTATACAGTGCTTCTCAAAAGTCCTCTCCCCCCCTCTTATTTTTGGAACGATTATACATAAACAAGTGAAATTTGGAAACTGAATATTAAAGGTTGTAAACTTCCCTAATAGTCACGATAGAAGACGAAATCGACAAAGATGACGTCACAAGGCCATTGTGTCCAATGATTTTAAATGGAACCCTACGGCAAGCGACACCTCTTTTAAAAGGTATCGAAAAACCCTATTCAATGATACTGATTTTGTTTGTGTTTATGGCAGTTTTGGCAACTCGCTTTTAAAAAACGCAAAGCTGTGATGAATTAAATCAGTTAATACTAAAATTCCAAATTCAAGCTCCGCCTCTGGATAGTTGTCAAATAAGCTGACGTTTTTGTTAGTCTTCCTAATTCGATGTTTTTGTAATTGTCCAAGTTTCTGTACATTTAATAATTTGTGTATTGTTGATCGAACGTTTAACTGTTTTAGCAGCTTTTGGTACTTTTAATATTTTTGTACATTTTAATAATTTGTTAAACTGTTGTGAGCCGAACGTTTAAGTGCTTCAAGAAGCGAAATGGTACGTGCTTTAGGTGATAAAGTAGCAGAGATCCTAATTCTTGGTGAAACTGGACAAAATATTCATGCAGCAGCACGCATTTTTAATGAGAGGTTTCCCGATCAACCCGTTTCGAGGACTTATTTAAGGGAGCTTCTTCGTAAATTTGAAACGACGGGTAGTATTAATGATGCGAAACGATCTGGCAGACCACAAAATACTGGCAGAAGTAATAGTTGATCCTACTTCTTCAACAACTCACGTTGCATCTACCTGTGAAGTCAGTCTAAGTACAGTACACAGAGTGTTGAAAAAAAAACAAATTTCATCCATACAAATTAAAAATGGTTCATCAACTCTCAGACGACGACCCAGACCGAAGACTAGAACTTTGTGAAAATATGGAAACTAAAATTAACCAACAGCCAGACTATGTCAAACAATTTGTTTTAGTGACGAAAGAACTTTCTATCTAAATGGAAATGTAAATACACAGAATGTGAGGTATTGGAGTGACGCAAATCCTCACCTGTTTCGTGAAACACATACCCAATTTCCCTAGAAGCTGAATGTTTGGGCAGGTATCCTGAGAAACCACATCGTTGGGCCTCTTTTTCAAATACTAATTCAACTGGTGAGGTTTATCTGGAGCTGTTGCAAAACGCAATAGAACCGTTAATCCTTGAAATTTTGGAAGATAATCCAGATGAATTCGGCAATTTGGAAATAACATTCCAACAGGATGGTGCTCCTCCACACTATTACGGTGCAATAAGACGGTATTTGGATGAGGAGTATCGTGGTAGATGGATTGGACGACGAGGTTCAACGGAATGGCCAGCTCGATCACCGGACCTCACACCTTTTTTTCTGTGGGGGTACCTTGAATCGAAGGTTTACGCCACTGAACCTGACAATATTGACGTTTTAAAACAACGTATTGTTGCAGAATGTGAGGCTGTTTCCGCAGACACATTTGCAAAATTACGAGAAGAGTTTAAAAATAGGATATTTCACTGTCAGGAAGTAAATAGAGGTCACTTCGAGCAATTTCTTTAAATAGATACTGATTCTTAAATCTGTAATTAATATCATACTGAATGGAATTTAAATTTTAATGTTTACTAATGAGCCATTAAAAAAACGGCCATAAACACAAACAAAACTAGTATCATTGAATAGGTCTTTTCGATACATTTTAAAAGAGGTGTCGCTTGCCGTAGGGTTCCATTTAAAATTATTGGTCACAATGGCCTTGTGACGTCATCTTTGACGATTTCGTCATCCATCATCACTAGTAGGGAAGTTTACAACTTTTAATATTCAGTTTCCAAATTTCACTTGTTTATGTATAATCGTTCCAAAAATAAGAGGGGGGGAGCGGACTTTTGAGAAGCACTGTACAGTAAAGTGACATTCTTGTGTGGTAAAGTGCCACATCAATAAACTATTTTGAATTTAGTAGAATAGCACATTGTTAGTCAAAATGCGATAAACAGAATTAATCCGTGATTCTCAGGGTTCTGATAAAGGTCAGTACGGGGGCATTACTTATTTTCTATTGCCAATTCGAATAAGACATGAAATCGATGAATTTAATCAAACTTGACGTTGGACGAGTCGTCACAACAAAGCCTAGGTAACCTAGAACTCAAATGTTTAATTTGATTTCTGATGAGCCTCTAGATTATAAATCGGATTACCACACCCGAGGAAAGTGCACACGGAGGTTGCGGCAACACCTCAAATCTCGGCTACCGCGATAGGATTCTAATTTCTGGAAATAAATCCCCAGGAAGCCGGTGAAATCGGCGCCGTGGTAGGACTGAGAAATTAGGAGCTGATGAGGCAATTTACAAGTTAGTGTCATCGGTGGAGGATACCGTCTTCCAGTTCTATTAACTCAAAAGTTAGGGGTAACTCATGTTGAACCCGAGCTATAATTGTGTTTAACGTTTTCCGGCTGATTTATTAATCGTTCAAACTTATATAGGCAGGACCGGATACAAAATGTTGCGCCTGACTTCTAGCTAGATTAAAACAGAGTTAACAAAGGCTTGTGGCTTGAGGTCTGGGCTTAGAGCAAGATTATGAATAACAGTTAGTAGTTCTGAGAAAAACGAACTGTTTCAACTATCACTGAGTCGCCAAGTTCAGCCTGGGGTGGTAACTGAACCAGAATCGTATAGTGTTCAAAGCGCATGGAATTATATGCATTTCTTATTGATACGAGCAAGAAAAACACATTCCAAGCTCGTTTTACACTATACTTTTTCTACGACTACAGCGCTATTATTCCATTTACCATACTTGAATTATACAGAGTGGGCCATTGAAAACGAAACAGCGGCTCGGTAGGTCGGCAGAACCGAATTATATAAAAACGCTCGGACACGTCAACTACATTTTCGAGGGGGACATCGTTCGCGATGAAATTCACCCGAAATACATTCCCTCCCTCGGAGCTGTGACCGCCACCCCTAAATTTTTAAACGGCAACATATGGCAAGTGATACCTCATTTGAAAAGTATTTTCTTTCTTAATATCAAACACCAAAAATAAATTAATTCTATCGATTCGTTTTCGAAAAAAAGGAACTTGAAGTTGGGAAATAACTTTTTATTCACTCAATCAATAAAAATAACATCTAACAATGCAACTGTTTAAAGATCATTATCATTGTCAAGGAATTGAATGATCTAACTGTTTACCAACAAATAACATGCAATTCCGTTTAAATTTTTTATTTCATCCTCATTTACTTGATCGAATAATTTAAGAGGTTCTTAGAATCGATAAAAAGACGTTTTCTCGAATTCCACTCAAATGCGAGTACAACAAAAACATGTATGGGATACTTTTTTTCGCCAAATCGCAATTGTGGACGTTTATCAGCGTCAAACTGATCTTTGATTGAACGACATTAGAGTGAATTACTTGACTAAAGCTGTTGAATATCTTTCCGCAATAATGATGTATACGATCGCGGAAAGAGTTGAAATAGGTAATAACAATTTTTTTTAAGAATGATGAGTGCGGTAACCGTACAGCTAATTTGTTCAATGAAACGCATCCAGATAAACTTGTTGCTAGAAAATACGTTCTAGAATTAGTGCAAAAATTTCGTCAAACTGGATCAGTAGCCAACAAGAAACGAGACCCAGAACGTGAATTTCCGTTGAGAAATGAAGCTGTTGAAGTTGCACTTTTAGGACAAGTTCATGCAGACCCAACATTGAGCACAAGAAAATTGGCTAGTGTTACCAATATCAGTAGTGCCAGTATCCGCCGAATCCTGAAACATCATAAATTCCACCCCTACAAAATACATTTGGTACACCATTTGAATGAAGATGATTTTGATAGGCGACAGGAATTTTGTGAAATTATGACTACGAGAATAGATGCTGATGAGAATTTCCTTTTCAACATCTGCTTTTCTGATGAGTCTACATTCTTTTCTTTTTGAATTTTGAATCGTCATAATTGTCGTCATTGGTCAGATGCCAATCCACATGTTTTCCACGAAGTCCATACTCAAACTTCCCAAAAACTCAATGTCTGGGCCGGTATTTTTGGGGACCGTTTGATTGGACCAGTATTTCTCGATGGTAACCTGACAGGAGAAACTTATTTGGAATTATTGAATGAATTTGTTCATCCACATTGAAAATGACGATCGTTATAAGATTTCAACAAGACGGGGCATCTCCACATTATGCACAGCCTGTTAGGGCGTTTTTGGATAGAATGTTTCCTGGAAGTTGGATTGGAAGAAGAGGCTCTAGAGAGTGGCCAGCCAGATCTCCAGATTCAACCCCACTCGACTTTTTCCTGTGGGGTCACTTGAAAAACAAAATCTTTGCAACCGAACCAGAATCTCTGGAAGATTTACGAAGGAGAATTATTGAAGAATGCCGTCGAATAACGCCGGAAATGCTACGAAATGTGAGGTCTCGTTTTGAACAGAACTTGTACTTTGTATGGAAATGGGTGGTAGACAGTTTGAACATTCAGTTCATTGACAATAATAATTATTGCGACAGTTGCTTTATCAGATATTGTTTTTATTGATTGAGTGAATAAAAAGTTATTCCCAACTTCAAGTTCCTATATCTCGAAAACGAATCGATAGAATTAATTTATTTTTGTTGTTTGATATTGAGAAGAAAAATACCTTTCAAATGAGTTATCACTTGCCATATGTCACCATTTAAAAATTTAGGGGTGGCGGTCATAGCTCCGAGGGATGGAATGTATTTCGGGTGAATTTCATCGCGAACGATGTCCCCCTCGAAAATGTAGTTGATGTGTCCGAGCGTTTTTATATAATTCGGTTCTGCCGACCTACAGAGCCGCTGATTCGTTTTCAATGCCCACTCTGTATATTCTATTTGTATATTTCAAATCTACAGAGCAGCAAATGACTGATTCCGTAACAAAAATAGGACCAGGAAACCGACTGTGTCATAATACGAATGACGGTCATTGTTATATCCTGTTATGTTTCCTACTCTCAACTATCATTGCTTAATTTGTTATAAACGTTTAAGAGCAAAAATCGTGTTTTTTTTTAGTTTTTCGCTTGTTACATGAAAACTAAAAGTAATCCTAATGCTTTCAATTGTAGAGAATCAAAATGCGAAAAAAATGAGCTCTGGGACAACTCGATCGGATTATTAGTAACGGAGAAAAACCGGAAAACATGCTGCGAAATAGGTGGGAAATCATGGCAATCGATGTCGAGGAGAGCCTCGGCTACAACTTAAAAAATGGCAACGTTATGAATTATTTTTTTTTGGTTTTACTGTTTTTCTTCGTTACTAATAATCCGATCTAGTCGAGCTAGGGCAATTTTTTTTTTGCATTTCGGTTCTCTACAAATTGTCCAGAAAGCATAATTAGTTTTCATGTACAAGCGAAATAAGAAAAAAAAAATTTGGATGTCGACGTAGGTTATTCCGTGAGTTATAGATTCAAAAGCTTGTCGCGCAAAGTTTTCAGCTCGAATACAGAAGCACAAACTTTTGAATCCATTATCACAAAACTTGTCCCACCATCTTGGAGCCATCTTGAATTTATGAATTTTGCCAATAAATTCATAATATCCAACCCCGAAATCCCCCACATACCCGTTTTGAATAGAATAGGTCCATAACCACAGAGATCGTCGGCCATCTTGGAGCCGCCATTTCTATTTTATGAATTTTGACAAAAAATTCATAATTTTCGATCCCGAAAACCCCCACATACTAATTTTCAGTCGAATCTGAACATAAATACAAATCTCGCCCGCCATCTTGAGCCGCCATTTTGCAACTATGGACACCTGTCAAATTTCACGTTAATCGGGCAACTAGACGTAGGTCAAATTTAACTTGTAAGATTTGATTACAGACAGACACCAATATAGGTGAAACTAAATAAAAACTTGTAAAAAGTGTATTATTAGTAATGGAGAAAAACCGAAAAAAAGCATAACACCACCATTTTTCAAGTTGTAGCACAGGCTCTCTAGCGAGTAGGAAATATAACAGGATATAACTACGGATCGTCTTCCGTATGATAACAAAGTCGGTTTACTGGTACTATTTTCTGCTCTTTTGATTGGTCTTTACAATAAACACACAAAGCTTTTTCATTTCCATGTTCAACCAGAAACCAGATCCATTCACTCATGCTCAGTTAGTGATGATCGAGATGTTTACCAAAATCATTGTTGGGCTGTATTTAAATACAAAATGTGAAATATTTTAATAATCTAGTTTCTAGTGCAAAATGATTGTGTTTAACCTCCATAAATACGTATAGAAAATATGAGAATTAAGTAAATGTTTAGGAAGTCGCCTTATAACATGAAAAAAAGTATTGTTGAATTTCTTAAGTCTCATTAGGTATAAAGAAACCTGAAATAACCCATGTTATCTCTGAGTTTCTTCATATGAATCGATTGTTTTGAAATATAATTTTAACAGTGCATTTATGAAAAAGTTGATATTAGTAGGTATCATGAGACATCACTATAAAACTGGCGGTACTTACGTATTTCCGACGAAACACGAAAAGGGTCGTTTTCAAGCTCTATTTCCTCACAACAAAAAACTCAATTCTACACACACTTTTCACTTAATTTCGGCACATTTCGGTACAAAAATCAGCCGGTTGAACAAATAACAGTTCCAAAAATAACCTTCGCATCAGTTACCAGTTAAACCTTTAGTAAATTTTGTTTCTTTCTAGTTCTTTTTTGAGCTCGGTTACATAAGACCATCTACTCAGTTCCGATCCGACAATTTTACTTCATTTACGGATCATTCTTGCGTTAAATTAGATAGTCGGACACTTGGTCCTTTTAATCCCACAATTTATTTATAACTTTAATACAAAACTGTACCCCCATTTCCCATGTGTGGTATCTTTTGCCAGCAGCACATGTCTCACATCTGCTCGGTACCACGTCGGAAACGGAAGTCCTTAAATTTTATTTATAACGTGTTGTTATTTGGAAATCATTGTTACCTTTTCGAATTCAAAAGGGAGCAACTATTTGGCCTCCATATTGGGAATTCAAAATTAGGTGTCAGCGCCAGAGTGGCAAAAATTCAAACCACACATATGTACATTGACTGTTTTCTCAGAGGTTATACACTTGTTTGGAGTTTTTCTTGAAATATTTCCATTTTGTTTTCGTTTCCAGTTATTTTGTTTAGTGTTTTTCATTTCGAGACTCTAGTGAAGTGGTGTATCAAGTCTTAAGACAATATCATTTGCGAAAACTCACTTTGAAGGAGTATGCTTGCTTGCAAAAAAAAAACTTTTTCGAAGTTTCTGGACAGCTTAGTGAAGTCATCTGGAATTATTGTTATGAACTATTTTGAAAAAATGTTCACAGTATTTGTGAATGTTCGAATTGAAAATAAAACTAACAAAAAATATTTTGTTTTATTCGTCTAAAACAAACAAGATTGTGTAAAAATGTGTCCTATCACGTAGATAATATAGTCACTCTTTTTCCATGCTGTATGAATAATCTTCAGTGCGTTGAATATCTCTTTTCCTCTTCTTAACTATCTTTTTTTTCTTTTCAAATTGAAGGTTCTTTTTTTTACAAGCTTTTATTTAACTTGCTTTGTAATCCATTTTTCGAGCACTTGGCGACATCCGATTGACCTGAAATTTGGCAGGTGTTCATAATTCCGGTGACAATGCATTATGAAATTTTTGTTAGAGAAAAAACAAAATGGCGGCTCCAAGATGGCGGACGAGTTTTGTGATTATGGTACGATTCTTTTCAAAATTGGTATTTGGGGGTTTTTGGAGTCGAATAATATGATTCCCTCGTGAAAATTGAAAAATTCAAGATAGCGGCTTTAAAATGGCGGCCGAGTTTTGTGATTATAGTCCGATTCGATTGAAAATTGGTATGTGGGGGTTTTCGGAGACGGAGATTCTGAATTTTTTGTCAAAATTTATAAATTCAAAATGGCGACTCCAAAATGGCGGAGGAGTTTTGTGATTATGGTCCGATTCTATTCAAAATTTGTATGAATTTTTTGTCAAAATTTATGAAATTGAAATGGCGGCTCATAAAATTTTTGTTAGAGAAAAAAACAAAATGGCGCTCCGATGGGGGAGATTTTGTTTTTGTTCGGTATTGTCGATGATTATTGATTTTTAGTTCTAATTCATAAATTGAAGATGGCAACTCCAAGATGGCGGATGAGTTAATCTTCAGATGGTCTCCTCATTGAAGGACTAGATAGCTCAGAACTTACAGGAAAAAAAGGCCTCATAATAAAGATGCTTTAACTAAAATGCATAGATTAAGGCCTACTTAAGTATTAAAAAGCACAAAATAAAATAATTGATAAAAGACAAGCTTTTATTCAAATGCACTAAAAAGTAAAAAATAATTGCTTTGGATGTGAGTGTATTCGAACTGATAACTTTGCGCCACAAACTTTTGAATCTGTAACTCGCGGAATAAAATCTACGTCACACATTCAAAGCAATTATTTTCAACATTTTAGTGCATTTGAATAAAAGCTTGTTTTTAAAAAGGTTTTTTATAAAAAAAATTTCATTGTAAATGGCTTTAATTTTGCGAACTTAGTTTTTCGAAAATGCTGAACTTTTAACTTAAGGAAGTGTTACATCGAGTCGTAATTATTGTAAAATACAGTAAATAACTTTCAACTTTTTTTTAGAAGAGCCTAGTGCGTGCCATGCCCTGGTGCAATGTGGAGTTATGTGGTAGCGGCTCGAGGTGACCAGCACCGGCGCCCCGGGTCGGTCTTCACTGTGCAGTCGGTCGGGGCAGGCAAGGGAGGCCCAGGACCTTGCAGGGACGGACTCACTTCCACCAATTGTTCGGCTCATCCGTTGACGGGATACACCAGGGTATGTAATTATTTCGAATAATTTTTAATCAGTGAACTTCCATGCTCTGAGAATAGCCATTTGGAAGTACTTTGATAACAAATTTCACACGTAAAAAACATTCGAATATCTGCTCGTTATATCAGTGTGAAAATCAGCTGGATTTGTAATATAATCGTCCTTTTTTAACAGTTACACATGACACTGGATGATATATGGTGACTAAATTGAATTAGGGCAACGCATGAGGATTGTTCCCCTATTACGCATGAGGATTGTTTCCCTATTCGCACGAAATTCTTTTGAATGAATTATATAGTTATGGAATTCGGGGACTGGTACTTAACTTATTGCGAGACTATTTATCACAGAGAACACAAAGAGTAAAGATAAACGACGAACTCAGTGACACATCAATAGTTACGGTAGGTGTACCTCAGGGTACCATATTAGGGCCCATCCTATTCTTGGTGTATATATAAACAGTATTAGCAAAATCAAAAACTTTTTAGGCCATATTATATCTTACGCTGATGATACAGTCATCATTTTCTCAAGTAAATCATGGCAGGGAGTCTACAAAAAAGCAGAAAATGAAAAAGATAAAAGCATGGCTCGACTATAATCTTCTTAGCCTAAACGTCGATAAAATAGAATTTATGACCATCACACTGACAAACAGCGACCAACCAAATGATTATTTCCTAAAGATACATACAATAAACTGCTCTCAAAATATCTGCCAATGTCCTGCGATTGAAAAAACAAATAAACTAAAATATCTAGGAGTTATAGTGGATCAACATTTACGATGCATGACCAAGAGGCTAAGACAACTCATCCATAAATTGTATTCCCTGAGAGATATCCTATCTCGTAAAAATATGCTCACTTTATATTATGCACTGGCAGAGTCAGTTCTCAAGTATTGCATAACAGCATGTGGAGGAACTTTTGAAAAAAATTTAGGAAGCTTGCAAACAACGCAAAACACTATACTAAAAATTATTTATAAAAAGGCCAGATTATTTTCTACAAAAAAGCTCTATGAGGAAGTCAAAGTATCCAATATAAGAAGTCTTTATTCCTACTCATGTTTAATATGGATATTTCACAATAAAGCTAACTATCTGAGGACAACTATTGAGAAAGAAACCAGATCTGTTATAAAAGGGTCTGTTCACATGCCATTATTTAAAAAAAGTCATTCACAGAGATTTGTACATTATTTTGGCCCAAAACTCTTCAACCTACTACCATCTGAGTCCAGGAATATCACAAACATTAACAAATACAAAATAACCATAAAATAATGTGTACGACACAATCAACCTATATTTTTTATTGAACATACACTTTACAAACCTCCATTTTCCAGAATCACCAAATAGACGCTAATTGACATAGAAAAAATCTCCTTCTAAATATGGGATACCTGACACAACACAAGCACGCTTGTGCTTAGGTGAAAGGTTTCCAGTATATGTAGTGAGATGGCTCTGTACTATACTATATTGAAATTGTAATTACTAAATTGAAATTGTAATTAACACCTGGAAATAATATTATGAATTGTGAAATTGTCATGTACTTACTTTTGAATAAACTTGATTTGATTTCAAAACGCCTTATTCAACATGCCTTCCATAATAGCTTTTTGCTTCCAGCCAATCATAGTACTTAAAAACTAGCCGTCGCTTTTTCGAAGTCATGCAGCTACTTGTTGGTTTAAGCTTTACTTTCAGCGTCAAGTTGTTGGCCATTTTTGTTTATAAACATGTTGCTCTCCTTTTCCAGAGATAAATATAACCAAAAAATAATAGATTATAGAAGTGCCGTTTGGTTTGGAGAGTTTGTGACAACTGGCAAGTAAAACCCAATGGGAAAAATGAAATTTTCTGTTAATGGGCATCCTGTAACTTTAACACTAAGCATTAATTGACAGTTGACGTAAAAACGCTGCGTTTGTTATTCTCTATGGAAATGGTTATTTGGAAATAGCAGCACTTCTTTCAAAAAGTCAAGTCAAGCTTTTTGAAACCAAATAATTAAACAAAAAATAATTGAATCATTGTCAGCGATGACTAAAACTTATTTAATACGTTTTAGTACCCGGATTGAATAAACGCTTGACTTTAGAAATGTTTTTTATTAGTTATTTTTACGTTTTAGTGCACGGCTTGAATGAAAGCTTGTCTTGAATTTTTTTTTTTTTAGTTATTTTATCGTATTTTATTCTATTGCTCGGCCATTGTTAGCTGTCATTCTTCAAATGATTCAGCTTGTAATCCTCACGAGATATCATTTCTTCATGATTGTTAAAAACAATATGATCACTATGTGTTTCCATCCATTTAAAGGATGCTAATAATTTTACTGTGGTTGGAATCACAATCCAACAAAAAACTTTAATATTCATTTACTTCTTGATCTAATTCCTGTTTCCACATGTGAGTATAACCTCCTCGTCGGCCATTACTGAAAATGTCTGTCACTCAAAAACAAATTCGGTAAAATAATTATTTTCTGATTATTCCTATGTAATACCTACCACTGAAGATGGGACTAATCAGTCCCGAAACATGTCTATAAGTTACTAATAAACTGTGGAGACAACTCATTTCTATTTTTTTTTTATTTCAAACAAATATTAAAGACAAAAATATCGAGAAAAACCTTCAGCAGGATCACTATTCTCAATGTAATGTTCAACAAAAACAGCATAGTGATTTTTTTGTAAAAAATGGTTGATGATATGAAAAATATTGGCAGAAGATAATGGGAAACTTGACAATGATAAGATTTATTTTCGTTCGTGATTTTCTGCGATTTTCAAGAAATGTTTGTCAAATCTACCAGAAACATTCGAGATATCCAGCGTGAAAGCGACGAGGATTTGTAGTCCCGATCTAGATAGTGTGATGGGGTTTTGGGGAGAAAATACAATTTATACGGTTCTCCGATCGTAAATTCCACCGCATAACAGTTGTCGGGTAGACGTCAACATTATTAACAGCCATTTTCAGCGCACAGATAGTATCCACACGATACAAATTCAAATAATTAAATGAAGTCCACTACCCCCAACTAGTCATCCCCTTTCTATCATCGTATATCTCGATTTCATCATTGTTGGATGTTGAATCGACCTCATTGCCTCATTCTCTCAATCCATAAAGATAAATGAAGCTCGCATTTTCTTTTCAATTATCCGCAAGCACCTCTTTTGAATTCCAACGCCACGTGGGATGAATTAGATTGCTAACGCAATTGAACCTGTTCATCCGATCCGAAAGCTTTGAGAGCGCCCCCACCCCCTAAAGAGAATAAAAGAAAGTGCTGTAGTTGGTGTTATCCTTTCTCTCCGCGTTCGTTTTTCCTGTAGTTTTCGCAAAAATAAAAAGGAAACTCGCACCAATTTGAATATTGAAATTGTTGGAATATTTAGGAACTCGTGAGTGTAAAGGGTGCTTTCATCTTTTGGTGATTCATGCCAGATGGGAAAACGGAACAAGGGTTTTTTCTAGGTTTGAAGCCAATCTCAACCATGTGATCTAGGAAGTGGAATTTGTATAGCCACAGAGCTGCGAGAGCCGAGACAGTTCATTGTTAAAATGCCGAGCACGTCACTATCGAACTTCACCTTGAATAACTGTACTATACTCCAATTGATAAAACAACTAACTTGCCGCATCCACCGTCGCTTGTACAGGATCACTCACCTTCGATGGTAGGTTAGACAAGACAGAAAAACTCTTTGATTGATTCATCCACATGAGATGGAAGTTATTAATAACAATATTTTGGCGAATATGCTGAGAACCAGTGCATTCACCATATTTTACTAGTAGCCACTGAAGAGTTCCACTATTCACCTGCTGGCTCCATCATCAGATCACCTCCAAGATACCAAATTATCGTATTGTCATCCAAACACATGTACATACCAAGTTTCATTTCGATACGAAAATTAGAAGTAGGTTAAAATTGACTTCCAAGATTTGATTACATTGTTTGTTAGTTACAGACCAGGGTCGATAATTTTTGAAACAAAAAAAAAATATAGTAGGATGAAACCCATTGGAAAAGGAAGAGAATATAACAAAAATGAAAGGAAAAATAATTTACGGGCGATTTGAGGTTGCGAAGTGGAAAGGGGTGAGTTTTTAAGGGTAAAAAACGGTTTATCTCGATTTCCGGCAACACTACAACCCCTATGGGAAAAAGCTGAATAGCGAAGTTGTAGGTAATAAAAAGATCTACAACTTTTGTATTCACACTTTTTTCACATAACCTCAAAATGTATGTGAAAAATTCAAATAACCAAGTTTTTGTTTTTTTATTTTTATCTTCTACAAAAAAAATTGTTATTCCACGAAATTTGGTGAAAACTTAACTTTTTATGTCCCAAACACACTGTAATTTCTTTGATTTAAAATATTAATTTTTTTAACTTATTTTGACTTAATATCGAAAAAGCACCCTCATTTTCAATCAGAAATTCTCCCGTCAAAATATCAGGTTTTTTAAAAAAGTCGGTGGGCTTTTTGTTCGTTAAAATCTCTACTTCCTGATAGTGTGAAAAGAATATACATTACTATGGTAAATCTTCTCAGAAAATGCAAAGAAATAACAGGTAGTAAGGCCCAGACCCTCTTAGCCCCTTCCCCACTTCTCTATGAAATACCTTTTGATGGTCTAAAATTTTCCGTAGGTCACTCAGGTACATGAGTTATCTGAAAATAGCAATAAATAGGCATCTACGCATATAATTTAAAGAAGATTCTACAACTTTCTCAAAATATTGTAGATGTCTTATTAAATTTTCGGATTCGAGTTTTTTCGTTCTTTGCATTTTCTGAGAACATTTAGCATAGTAATGTATATTTTTGTTACACCATCAGAAAGTAGAGATTTCAACGAACAAAAATCCCACCGACATTTTTAAAAAACCTGATATTTTGACGGGAGAATTTTCGTTTGAAAATTAGGGTGCTTTTTCGATTTAAGTCAAAATAAGGTGAAAAAATAAATATTTTAAATAAAAAAAATTACAGTGTGTTTGGGACATAAAAAAGTAAGTTTTCACCAAATTTCGTGTTTTTTTTTGTAAAAGATAAAAATAAAAAACAAAAAACTTTTTTCCATAGGAAATCGAGATAAACCGTTTTTTACCCTATAAAACTCACCCCCTTCCACATCCCGACCTCAGATCGCCCGTAAATTATTTTTCCCTTTCATTTTTGTTATATTCTCTTCCTTCTCCAATGGGTTTCATCCTACTATTTTTTTTTTCACTTTTTATCATTTTTAAAGGCTTCAGCCCTGGTCTATCAAGTGAAGCGTTAAAAAAGAGTCATCAAAATCGAACTACTCTGTGAAAAGTTATGCGTGGTCATACATACAAAAAAATATACGCGTCGACTAGAGAACCTCCTCCTTTTTTTGCGCTGGTTAATAATCGGAAAACTAAGCGAAAAATGCACTAATTACAGGTTGTCTCATTTAAAATATCAAAGTTGTTGCTACTTTTCAATATAAGCGGCAACGCCGCAGCGCGAACATATTTTAGATCGCTAGAGCACAACAAATTACCCAGGAAACAAAAATTTCAAAATAATCCTATGTACCGTTCTTCGAAAACATCTAACCCACCATCGACCGCGAGTGAGCCTGTATAAGGTCATTAAAGCCAGACCTAACAACATGCAGTGGCGTACTGTATTCGTAACAATATTCATTATTGTATTCTTTCCAGAAAGATGGTATCGCAAGAGGATATTCGAAAGATGAACTTACGGCCAACGCTACTCTATCTCGCGATGGTTCGACGGACATGTTGGCAGAGGTGCAAGTCAACACTCCCCTCACCGAAGGGCAGCACTCGGGCATTCATTCACAGGTAATTATTCTGAACATTGGCTAAATCCGAATGAACCTATTAATATACCGGGTTATAATATTGATCGAAATACTGTAGGAACACTCTCTCACATGGTGGAACGGCTATATTCATTCACGATTCCTTGTCACATCTTGATCTCATTGGTACTGATGAATTTTCTGAAATTCTTGATGAAAAACAATTCGAAATGTCTGCAATTTTCTCAAAAAACCTCAAGCTATTCGTATTATGTCTTTATAGAGCGCCCACTTCCGATACAATCATATTTTTAGACAAGCTTGAACAAATTTTGACACTGATCCCAGGAAACTATAATATTGTATTGACTGGTGACCTCAATATAAACTTTGAAGATAGACTCTCTATCAACACTCAAAGGCTCACTAATCTCCTAGATTCTTTCAATCTGGTCATGCATGTTGACACTCCTACAAGAGTATCACAATTTTCGTCAACCACAATTGATTATTTCTGTACAAATCTCAATCAGGATTGCATCACCTGCTCAGTTATATCAGATCATGATGCCATATACAGCAAAGCTACTTTCAGTCTAGACATAACCAACAAACAACACCGCTATGGCCGTCTTTACAGTTCCAAAAATTATAGTAGGTTCCATCGATTTTGTGTCAACACTGACTGGGAGATATTGTTGGACTCAGAAAAACCCTTTGAATCATTTTACAATGGCCTAGTCATTAACTTCGAAAGGGCATTTCCAAAACAAAAAATCAATCAAAAAAAACTAAAACCCTGGATCACAAATGGCATAAAAATCTCCTCCAAAAACATGAGGTCTCTTCACTATATAAGAAAATTCGTAAGTAATTCCAAATTTGACAATCACTACAACTCTTACAGGAAAATATATAGACAAGTTATCAGGGCAGCAAAATATAGGTTCTACAATAGTAGGATGGAGAATGCAAATAACAAAGTGAAAGAATGCTGGACCATAGTAAATGAGCTCAGGGGGAAAGGAAAAACCTCAAAACGCGCAGAAACGTCACTAGAACCTAACATAATCAATAATTATTATTGTACAGTAGCAGAAAAGCTAACTAGTAAAATATCTCCTATGCAAAATCCCTTAAACTATATCAGAGACATCCATGTTGATAACAATCTCATACTCTATGACACCAACTTATATGAACTGAAAGAAGTTATTTCCACTATAAAAAATAAAAATGCCGCTGGTTTAGATGATATCTCTATAAACATTTTTGTTAACCTCCCTGATAGTGTACTCAGTATTCTTGCCCAACTCATAAATAGTTCCTTTGCACAAGGCTATTTTCCTTCATTCCTGAAAACCTCGGTTGTTATCCCTCTCCATAAAGGGGGTTATAGAGAAGATCCAGCCAATTTTAGGCCTATTTCATTAATACCCACCTTAGCGAAGATTATCGAAAAACTGGTGAAAAAATGAGTTATGGAATTTTTGATACATAACAGAATACTGAGTGCACAGCAGTACGGTTTTCAGAAATCGAAGAATACAACTGACGCAATACATTCAGTTATGTCAATGATTTACAGAGATATCAATGATAAAGAAGCTGTCGCAGCAGTGCTCTGTGACCTATCGAAAGCATTCGATTGTGTCAACCACGAGGTATTGCTGTGCAAACTTCAATTGTATGGATTTTTTTTTTTTTTTTGAAGTGGGTACGAGACAATTTATTTAATTCGAATGTAAGTAACATGACAATTTCACAATTAATAATATTATTTCCAGGTGTTAATTACAATTTCAATTTAGTTATTACAATTTCAATATAGTACCGAGCCATCTCACTCCATATACTGGAGACCTTTCACCTAAGCACAAGCGTGCTTGTGTTGTGTCAGGTATCCGATATTCAGAAGGAGTTTTTTCTATGTCAATTGGCGTCTATTTGGTGATTCTGGAGAATGGAGGTTTGGAAAGTGTACGTTCAATATAAATTTTCAAATGTAGATTGATTGTGTCGTACAAATGATTCACTTTTAAATGGTTGGACTCGTATCTTTCTGATAGAAAGCAGTATGTGAGACTAACAACATCTTCAAATACTGCAGAAATTAAAAGTGAAGTTCCACAAGGCTCGGTGCTGGGTCCTGTTTTGTTCCTTTTATATATAAATGATCTGACCATGTTACCAATTTCCGGAAGGTTCACGTTATTTGCTGACGACACCACCATACTATGGCACCATAAAGATAAAAGTAAATTGAACGAAATGATATCTTCCGACATGGTTACAATCCAGAATTGGTTCGACTCTAATTTACTCACTCTGAATTTAAAAAAAACAAGTGTTATTACATTCAAATGTTGTATATCAAATGTGCATTTAGGAAGCCAACTCGTGGTAAACAAGAACTCAGCAAAAATTTTGGGATTACTTTTGGACAGTAATCTGAAATTTGAAGAGCATATAACTCATTTAAATAAAAAACTGGCTTCTGGTTGTTATGTTATGAGGACAGTATCAAACGAATTAGGATCTATTGCTGCCAAATCTGTTTATTATGCACTTATAGACTCCCATTTACACTATGGCATATCTTTCTGGGGGGTATGTAACAATCAACTCTTCCAGTCAGTGTTTGTGCTTCAAAAACGGGCAATTAGATACCTTTGCAAAGCCAAATGGAGAGATTCTTGTAAACCTCTTTTTAAAGATAAAAAATCCTAACTCTTGTCTCAATTTTCATATTGGAACAGTGTCTGTAATTCATAAGAATAGATTGGAATATGAAATCAACAACATCCCTATAATACTGCCAGAACGAAAATAGCCTAAAGCTCCCCATACCCACTTCCAACCTAGTAAAAGATTCTCTGATATATAATGGAGTGAAAATGTATAATAAAATACCAAGTGATATCAAAGAGAGAAATCTCCAGGTTTTTAGATACAAACTAAAAACTTTACTTAGTGATAAGGCCTACTACAGCTTGATTGAATTCTATGATGATACACTTAGTTAATGTTTACATTTGTTCATATTGTTAATTTTGTTCAAACTTTTTATTGTTTTTGTGAAAGTATTTAATTAAGTCTCACCATTTATGTTTTTATATTTGTTTTTATTCTGTGACGTGGTTATCAATTTTTGACAGTGACTTATGTTCATTCGCATACTGTGAATTTTTATTTATGTGTTTGTCAACAAGATTTTTTCTCATGTACAATAAACATATATTCTCTCTCTCTCTCTATAAATTCATGGTGGTCGACGTCATCAATGGTTTAGGCACTTTAGGTTTTTTTTCCATATTTTGGGTTTTATCTCCCGCAGGAAGTAAAAATGACTGCGTTTTTGATATTCTGGATTCTAAAATAAACTAAGGATATTTCAAATTTGTCAGTAACGTACCGTCCGGAGGCATTCTGAACCTACCACCATTACATATTTACATACAGGGAGAGGCAAGAGCTGTCACCTACAGACTCATACAAGGGCCATCATCAAACTACTATCAAAGGCTAGAAAAAGGTCTGATCCAACTACAGGAATGCCCAGCGACGCCATGATGACTAAATACAACTTCAATAGAAAGAAGTCAATATACCAGAAATACAGCACTGGGAGGGAGCAGCATCCATCAGCGCAGCATCAATCTGGTACACAGCTCGAAGAACGAAGAAGGAGTCGGATCCGGACTATAAGGGCAAAAACCAAGGATAATGATCCCAGTGAGCCTGTCAAGACACTACAGTTTCAAGCGGAAGTAGCAGCAATACACTAGTGCATCGGAGAAATAAACAAGCAGGATAGGACCGGCCATTCCATTGTGATATTCTCCGTCAGCCAGGCAATACTTGAAGCTTTGTGTGCCACACAAGTTAACTCCAAACTTGTGTGGGACTATGCCTGTGCCAAAGGAACGAAAGAGCCGACGAACTGGCTAGACAAGGCTCGTTAATGGCATTCTACGGCCCGGAACCCTTCTGTGGGATAGCAAAAGCAACGGTTAGGAAAACAATCAGCAAGTGAGTGGAAAAAAAGGCTCAAAGCTGGTGGGAACAATCCCCAGGACAGAGGCAGGCAAAAAGGTTTCTCAGAAAACCATCACCTTAGCTCACTGCTTGCTGAGCAAGGTCAGAAGGTCCGTAAAGGCAATAGTAGGCATGCTTACAGGATACTGTAAACTCAATAAGAACATGAAAAACATAGGTCTGGCAGAAGAAACCACTTGCAGGTTTTGCCAGACAGAAGAAGAAACCGCCGTCCATATACTAGTCGAATGCGAAGGTATAGCAAGGACAAGGTTTTCACAGAAGGGAATGGAATACCCAGAGACGTTAATGAGCTACTGTCGTGGATCCTAAGCATACTAAAAAGGACGAAGCTCGCGCAAGTCATCTAAATACCAAGGGAACCACAATAGATTTGTACACATCTACATCTACCGTTTGAAAATTATTTGCCTAACATATTTTACAACAAAAGTAAATTGGAAAATTCTAAATACAAAATATACTTCCTTTAATGACGTTTCGGGAATCACCTCTGTTCCTTTTATCAAATCCTGGCTTTTGGAAAATAATCACAATTTTAAATCGCACTTGAAGTATTTCGTATTATTATTATTTCGTCGGTGAATGTCTGGATTTCCCGAACATTCCCCGATATAGTTTTGAAACGGAGGACAAACGGATAATGCGTTACGAGTACCTATCAGGCTTATAACTTCCTTTTTGATGCCATAAGGGATGCGGAGCACGAATATGACACTATACAATTTTGGATCGATGTGTTTGGGTCGAATAGGTTGAAATGAATGTCCGAGACGTTCGTCTTCATTATGAATGGGCCATTGTTATTTTCGGTGTAGATTTCGAGACGATATGTCATTAGATGGATCTCGGAGGGGTGTACACTCTAGTTCGTCACGCGTTTCCTCTCAACTTTCAGATAAACATCTTTTTAATGAAATTTCGCAATTTCAGGCATGTCGTTTGGTAATACTTACGTATTTTTGTGAACACGGATCGAAAAGAAATAAAATAAGTAAAAAAAAAACAAGTTAAACGGTTTTATTGTAAAGAAACAATAATGATGCAGATAATGTCTAAACTAAAGCTTAACAATAATTAGGTAGGCATCAGGTAACAGTCATCACACCGCTCTCCTCATCAATATCAGTTTTAGTTTGAAGTGGGTCAAGATGGCGTCAAGTGACGATGACGGGGAAAATGATCCTAAAAATATCACTGCTAAGTCAAGTAAAAAAGTGTTTAAGTGCTGCAATAGCAAGCAGAGTAAAGTAACAGTATGTGTAAAGTGTGGAGATGTTTATCATCAATCATGTCTCCTAAGAGCAAAACTAAAACATGTAAAACTATGTGAAAGCAGAATTATATGCTGTGAAAGCCACAATCAAGGACAATACAATACCAAAGAAATGGAATTACAAAAATTGGAAAGAGAAAATGAATTACTCAAAGATCTCCTGAAGGAAAAGGATGAAAAAAACTCCGTATTATTGGAAAATATAATATTGTTGAAACAAAACAGTCAACTACTCCAAAACAAAATAGATTGCCTTCAAAATAATGTCAAAAAAACCCAGGTAAATGATCCACCAAAAAACTCATACAGTGAAATGACAAAAACTTATCAGCCATCCAAAGAGATAACACTGAACCAACTGCAACAAAAAATGTCAAATCAACAAAATAATCCACAGGTGGTTTTGGAACCTACTTCTAGTAAACAAAAGATGAATCACTTCACACCAAAACAACTAGACAAAGAAACACAGCACCAACAAAGAGTGATGGACAGAGTAATAAACCTAAATGGGTATGGTTTAACATGTGGCCCGGTACAAACGAAATCCAGAACTTTGGAGCAGACAAAAAAGTCTGGTTGTATCTATATAGACTGAAAAGGCATATAACTGAAGAGGAGATTTTGTCATACTTGAAGAACCTACCACAATTCAAGGATGAGGAGATAAATATTCAAGAACTACCAACACCCTCAACACAAAACAAGTGTTTCATGTTGAGTGCAGACTTCCATTTGAAAGACGAACTCTACAATGCAAATAACTGGCTAAGACAAGACATGTAGCAATCAGGCGTTTTGACTTTAAAAAGTATCACTTATACCAACAACGTACAAACCGCAACATACGTGAGGATTTTTGACTACAGCAAATTTAATATCCTGTTCTTTCACAAGCAGTGAGATCGAACAGACCGAAGAAAATGTGAGCAGTTACAATGAAGAATATCATAAACTGGAAGACAGAAACACAATATGCCAGCTGTTCAAACCACAGTTGCCAGAAATTATAGAGAACCCTAAGGTAGTTTTTGAGGAGTCTCATACCAAACGTGAACATTTCTCAATTTTCTATCAGAATGTTAGGGGGTTAAGATCCAAAACGAGGGTGATATATGATAATATAATGTCTAGCAACTATGACGTTCTATGCTTGTCGGAATCATGGCTCAACCCATCAATATATGATAATGAAATTTGTGATAACAGATACATGGTATATAGGAATGACAAACAATACGAAGCAGGAGGAGTCCAACGAGGAGGAGGAGGAGTCCTGTGCTATATTAAGAAAAAATATAAAGTGACTAAAATACTCAAAAGTGTAGACACTGATTTTCAATGGCTATGTATAACACTCAAAATGAATAACATTAGTTTAACAATGTGTTGTTTCTATATCAAGTCTGGTTCAAACCTTACAGTATATGAAAAAATGTTGGATTCACTCGAAACTAACAGCGATCTCCATTCAGATAATGTGTTCTGCATAGGTGATTTTAATGTACCTGAGATCAATGGCACATCATATAATTTCGAAACAGGGTCCTCCAAGGCCAGAATTATTTTGGACATTTTATGTAAGTATGACTTATATTCATTGAACAATGTAGCTAATCATGTAAACAATACTCTCGACCTGGTACTGACTAATGTAACCGAAGCAACAGTATCTCTCTCTGAGAACCCGCTAGTACATATTGACAGGTATCACCCTCCATTAGAGATAAATTTCAATATAAATTTTGGCAATACAAACCAACACCTTGAGAATATCAGTGAAACAACACCCAAATATGACTTTAAAAAAGGAGATTACAGTAGATTATACCATCTGCTTGATCAGTGTAACTGGCAAATATAATCTCTTCCAACGATCCAAACGAATGTGTCAGTCAGTTTTATAACACCCTATATGAATTAATGGACGAGTGTATTCCACACAAAAAAACACGCATGAACGAAAACAAGTATCCACATTGGTTTTCAAAAGAACTCATAAAAAAAATTAAGCTTAAAAACCGTTTTGCTAAGAAATCAAGGGAAAATAATGAAATTTGCAAAAATACCGAGAGCTGAGGAGGGAAACAAAAATTCTGATAAATAGGTGCCACGCAAACCACATCCGGGATATTGAAGACAACATAACTTGCAATCCAAAATATTTTTGGGATTATCTGAAAAATAAAAGGCAAAATTGAAATATTATACACAGGTTCACCTATAAGGATGAAATCTTTGAGACCGATGGGGATATATCAAATGCATATGCAAATTATTTCCAGTCAGTGTATACTAAAAGTTTACCTATTTCAAAAGATGTTGAGTATAAGGACTATGGCCTAGACACTCTTACAATAAATAATATAGACATTTCAGACATCCTAGATGCCATCAGATCTTTGAAATCAAATGCTGAATAGGATAGATGGTATCCCATCCTATTTTTATAAAGCTCATGCCCATATACTAGCACTGCCATTACAGCTAATCTTTAATAAATCATTAGAAACCAACACATTCCCTGTTCAATTTAAAATTGGGCGAATAACTGCTATTCATAAATCTGGAAATACTAGTGAAATTACAAACTATAGACCTATTACAATTCTCCCATCATCATCGAAAATTCTTGAAAGAATTATTCATAAAAAAATATACCTTCACGTATCCCCAGTAATCTTAGAGGAACAGCATGGATTTGTCAGCAAAAGGTCTACCGCTATAAACCTATGGGTTTTTAGTGATTATCTAGCAACAGAAATAAATAACGCCCAGATTGATACCATTTACACTGATCTAGCAAAGGCATTTGATCGAGTCAACCATAAAGTTTTATTAAATAAATTAACATCTTTTTCCTTTGATAAAAACAATATTTAGAATCATATCTTACGAATCAAACTGCTTTGTCAGTACTTCCGGAGTACCCCAAGGCTCGATCCTAGGACCATTGCTTTTCACTCTGTTCATTAATGACATAAATAATTACATCAAATGTACAAAATTCCTGCTTTATGCAGATGACTTAAAAGCATATCTCAAAATAGAATCGTTGGATGATATAAAAAAACTTCAGTCAGTTATTAATTCCATTCTAAATTTCTGTGAGGATAATGATCTCTCGCTCAATGAATCCAAATGCAAAATAGTGTCCTATACTAGGAAAAAAGAAAACTTACATGGTAATTACACCATCAATGGTACCAAACTAGAAACTATTGATGAAATCAAAGACTTGGGTGTGATTTTCACAAAAAATTTCTCATTCAATGAACATATCACCAGGCTTAGTTCAGAAACATATAGGAAACTTGGTTTCATATTGAGATCTTGCAATGATTTTGGGTATACAACATGTATAATGCTTTTCAACTCATACATTAGATCCAAATTAGAGTACTGCTGCATTATTTGGAACCCTAAAACTGAAATATATTCTGAAATGCTGGAAAAAATTCAGAAAAAGTTTTTGAGATCATTGCACTTTAAAAGGTATGGAACATATCCCATGCTAATATCTTATGAAAGCCAAAGAACCGACTTCAACGTCACATTGTTGAACAAACGTCGTGAAAAAAATCAAATTTTGTTCATTTTTGATGTGTTACATAGCCTTATAGATGTACCTGATATATTATCACTCTTTAAGTTTAATGTACCTCACATAAGACTGAGAACTAGAAATGTAATGTTCAAAACTGTTAGCCAGAATTCCCCTATTGATAACTGTTTAGTTACTGTTAACGATTTCCTGAAAGTCTCTGAAATAGACCTACTAAATATCTCAAGAAACTTATTGATGTCTAAACTATGACACTGAATGTTAAATATTTACAACTGTATTTGTTCGTACTTATTTTAACTTGTATTGTTCATGATCTTTAATTTTTTATTGTAACTTTATATTAGATTAGTTGTCCCTGTTTATGTTGTGTTGTGATTTTATATTGTTATCTCTCATAGGTACCTTTCATACATTTTTAAAATATTTAGTTTTTAAGTTATATCTTTCACACTGCTACATGTAATTAGATTATGTCTGTTTGTAACCAGTATAAATAAATAAAAAAAAAAAATATAGAACATTGATCAGGCTAAAATAAAATCGTGGGGCTTGGTGTAACCTGAGTAAATATGTAAACGATCGTTCGAAAATGTACCACGACAAATAGACAATATTGATGCTGATGATATCAGAGCTGACGACATTTCTTTTGGAAGATGACACAGAAGAAATTGAATGTGAGAGAAACACTGGATTGTGTAGAGGTATTAGATGGAATATTAGAACCAGGCCCATCAACAATAAGAAGACTAAAATAAATAATGTGAATTACTAATGTAATTTAACCTATTACAATTTACATTATACAGAGTGGCCACTTTTTTAATGGGATTGTATTGGTAACTTTTAAACCATAAGAGTTAGAAGGTCGGTCAAATGGAGAAAAAGTTGCATTCATAGAAGCATTGTCAAGCAGTTCAAACAAATCAAGATTATCAGGGCCGGTTATTGAGATATCATAAGAAAAGTAAATTCTATCATTTTGATTTTTCTTTTTTTCCCAATTTATTTCGAATATTATAAAAAAATGTCACGAAAGTTTTTTATTGGACAGTGAATTATCCTCATTTTGACATAATCAGATTTTGTATCCAACGTTTCGTATGCTCTGGGCCACCCTCAACCTCATTTTTTTCAATACGGACCTGCATATTTTATGACACTTTTCGAAATAACTTTTAACGCTAAATTCAACGATATATCATACAATGTCATTCAAAGTTGATTCTCAGGTAATTTTGTCCCTTATCCAAATTTCTTTGGGTCGGATCTGTATTACATTTAGGTACCTTTAGTTTAATTAACAACATGCAATACATTCCGATAAGAAAATCAACTTACTCATCTTCAACTGAATGGAACGTAACAGAATCAAAGCAAGAAACAAGTAATAATTATTTACAAATTTCAAGAGGTGAAAAACCTAATTCATAATAATTAAACGAAACTATCATTTAATGAAAGAAAAAGCAAATGATTATTCGAAAGTAAATGATGAACATTAATGAAGTAAGTGTTCGAAATGTCCACCATTTTGTAAAATGCACTTTGCGGTTCTGGAACCCATACTTCTTATACATTTGCTTATTTCGTCTCCTTGAATACCTTCCAATACATTCTCAATCTTCTCGCGAGGAATCATTATTGTTGGATTTGTCATTTATTCCGTTGAAACAAATTACAGAATCGAACTTTATTTTGAGATCATTACGATATAATTTTTGCAAGGCTTGGTATTCAAATTTAAAATCATTGTATTCGCGTCTCTTGACTATTTTATTAAAGCAGTTTTTGATAAATTGCATTCACTGGCCACAGTTCTCGATTTTTTTTCTGGGTTCAATTGAATTTGGGTCAGAACATTAATATCGTTGATAGACTTGTTTTTTCTTGCATACACACAACTCTAGGTTTATTGAATGTATTATTTTCAAGTAGTAGGCCGTGGATAAAAAAGAACATAATGAGAACTGTCATATTATTTGTCACTTCGTTTATTATTGTGTCACAAGAACTTGTCATTAAATACTTTTCTGAGTAATTTCAATTTAACTTATTCGATATGGTAAGATACACAAATGAAGAGAAGATAGACATGTACGAAGTGTACATAAAACTAGATAGAAATTCGTTCAAAGCCCAACAAAGGTATGGTGAATTATATCCTGAAAGAACAACACCAAATATTAAAATGTTTCGACGTTTATCTACAACGATACTTGCACATAATTCATTCATCAAACCTAGAGGTCCTTATGTACGACGAAACGAGCCTATCAATGGCCCAAATTCGAATGAATCCAGGAATAGGATCGAGAACTATGGCCAGTGAATGCAATTTATCGAAAAGTGCTGTTAATAAAATACTCAAGAGACACGGTTACCATGACTATAAATACCAAGCCGTGCAAAAACTATATCGCAATGATCCTGAGAGAAGGTTGCAATTCTGTAATTGGTTTCAACGGAAGGTGCGGAATAACAACAATTTTGCGCACAATATCATTTGGGGAGACGAAACGACATTCACAAATTCTGGCATGTTCAATCGAAGGAACAAACATTTTTATGCCACAGAAAATCCTCACTTAATTCATGAAGTTAGACATCAATATCGTTTTTCTTTGAACATATGGTGCAGTTTGTTGAATAATGAATAACTGGGACCCTATTTTATTGACGGCAACCTAACCGGAGCAAAATATGTAGAAATTATAGAAGAAATGTTGGATGATCTTCCTATACGGTATCGGCGTAATAGTCCATGTAGCATGGCCTGCCAGATCTCCGGATTTGAATCCGCTGGATTTTTATTTATGGGGATATCTCAAAAATAAAATTTATGATACTACGAACCCGACAATAGAGATTCTTCGCGAGAAGATACAGAATGTATTGAAAGGTATTCAAGGAGACGAAATAAGCAAATGTATAAGAAGTATGGGTTCCAGAACCGCAAAGTGCATTTTACAAAATGGTGGACATTTCAAACACTTACTTCATTAATGTTCATCATTTACTTTCGAATAATCATTTGATTTTTCTTTCATTAAATGATAGTTTCGTTTAATTATTATGAATTAGGTTTTTCACCTCTTGAAATTTATAAATAATTATTACTTGTTTCTTGCTTTGATTCAGTTGAAGATGAGTAAGTTGATTTCCTTATCGAAATGTATTGCATGTTGTTAATGAAACTAAAGGTACCTAAATGTGATACAGATCCGACCCAAAGAAATTTGGATAAGGGTCAAAATCACCTGAAAATCAACTTTGAATGACATTGAATGATATATCGTTGAATTCAGCGTCAAAAGTTATTTCGAAAAGTGTCATAAAATATGCAGGTCCGTATTGAAAAAAATGAGGTTGAGGGTGGCCCAGAGCGTACGAAACGTTGGATACAAAATCTGATTATGTCAAATTGAGGATAATTCACTGTCAAATAAAAAACTCTCGTGACATTTTTTGATAATATTCGAAATAAAGTGGGAAAAAAAGAAAAATCAAAATGACAGAATTTACTTTTCTTATGATATCTCAATAACCGGCCCTGATAATCTCGATTTGTTTGAATTGCTTGACAATGCTTCTATGAATGCAACTTTTTCTCCATTTGACCGACCTTCTAACTCTTATGGTTTAAAAGTTACCAATACAATCCCATTAAAAAAGTGGCCACTCTGTATAAAGAAATTAAAATAAATATTATCGGTAATGTAAAGAAATATTCAGAAAAAGATAGCGATAACATTCAGTATTCTCTAAAAAAGAATTATGGTATATTTTTCTAAATCATTTCTAGCCTTCCTTCGGGCTATAAGCCCCCCAATGTTTCTTGAACATTCTTCCTCTAAAATTATCTCTGAAAATCAGTCCACAGTATGATTAAATCTAGCTGAAGGTACTCATAATTCAGGACATTTTGAAACAAGATCTACAGTTTTTTTTAGTTCTTCTATAAATAAAAAAATTATGCTTTTATTTAATTAATCGATTAATCAGTTATCAATTTTTGTAGTAGTTATATGTTGTTGAAGTTTGAACTATTAAATGGGCTCTTAGTATTTCCCTTATATAACTCTTCAGATCCTCATATAACCCCTCATCCAAATTTTAGCTTTCGAGGGCCTTTACTAATTGAGGAAATATTATGATATTATTAATTGTCGGGTTGGATTTCAACCCTTGAGATAACTTCGCAGAAATTCATTATAGACGTTAAAAGCCAACTGTTTGGAAAGTCTGAAAATTTTCAATGTATGTTTTCAAATACTATTACACGTTCCAAATCCACAGGAATTATCGTTTGGGAGATAAAGTGATCAGTCCAAGGAATTACTTTTATGCAGTGTATGCCTGAACATAGTGCGTTTCTTTCACGTACGTATAGGGTTCGGTATTTGGAGTAAAAAATGCTCAATACATATATCGAATTATATATTTTTTTTAGTATCAAGTAAAATCTGGGGACATTTCCAACAGCTGGCAACACCCCCAGGGTTATTGTTCGCAATAGATGTAACGCGATGATAACACGTTTGATGTTTGCTGATAACCTTGAGCTCTTAGAGTTTTACCTGCAAAGCTGGTTGTCTGGACGAATCTAGTCATATTTAGTTAATAGCTTAGTTATTGAGCTTATTAGGTTTGTGAACATGTGCTGGTTTTTTATTACAAGGAATGGTTTCTTCTGTACAGCGTGTTATACGAAAAAATTACTGCTCCTAGCGTATAGAGCACTCATAGGTCATCTACGAGAATTTCCAGAATATTTTCATCATCGAGTGTACGATCACTAGGTGTGTTTTTTTTTCGGTGCCACATTACTATATCTAACAGACTTTGGGACACAGTCCCATTCCTGTCACAATGAGCTTCACTATAAGTAGTTAACATATTGTGATGAATGTATCATTGAGCGAGGGTTGCCAGTTATCACTTTTTTATATTAATTTTGATATTCAATGACTGGAAAAACGAGAGAAAAAATAAAAAACTTGTGCGGTCGGGGGCCCCCGTCAGGAACGAAGTGGTGTTGACTGGTAGAAATCGTCACGTAATACCAAGCAATACTATACCATTTTTCTAAATTATTTTCTCACTTTGAAAATGTTTGGACTTTTCTTCACTTCGTCAAAGTTGTTCGAAAAGTGTGGTGAACAAAATGTTTCTTCTGGGCAGAGATTTTTTAGCGTCTTTTCCTCACTCCACTTTCCATTCCCCACATTTTGATGGGTTACACTCATCATTTTCTTTTCGTTTTCCGTTTCACTTATGCTTATGATTTATAAGGCACAGATCCGACCTGTCCTGGAATACTGTTCCCATATTTGGAGCGCGGCACCTAAACATATCCTGAGGCTATTGGATTCTGTCCAAAAAAGGGCAATACGTCTCGTCGGTGATGCCTCGCTTACAAACTCGCTCACTTGTCTGGACCACCGTAGAAAAGTTGGCGATTTGTCTCTATTTTATAGATATTTTCATGGGCGATGCTCTTCCGAAATATCAACAATCGTTCCTGCTTTGGCAGTCTCTTCGAGACTAACCCGTCAAGTTCAGTCATCACACCCCTTCGTGGTCACTTTGGAGACCTGCAGAACATCACTTTCCAAAAACTCGTTCATCCAACGAACAGCGAGGCTTTGGAACTCATTGCCTAGGGAGGTGTTCCCCGAGGCATACAACCTCCAGAAATTTAAGAAGAACACCAACTCCTACCTTCTTTCCCTTGGTTCCCACGATGTTCTCTGAACATTACAGGATATCCCTTTTCGTGGGAACCAGAACATAAAAAAAAAAAAACTTAGTTTTTGAACTTTTTTCATACTCTGTCTCTTCGGCCTCGGACCCGGTGCCTGGCTCTTCAGTGTCTAGTGTAGTTCCGCCACGAGACAGTTGAATTAGGAAATTATTTTCGACGGAATCGAAAAATTTCTTCGATTTGAAACGCGAAAAAAAATTTTTTTGAAGGGGGTCCTTTGTCCCCCCAATCTTCGTTATAGAAAGTCGGCGACTCAAAAAATTGATGTCCCCGAAGAGCGCAACAAAAAAAAATAATGCAGACCCGATACCCCCCTCCCCCCTCACTAGAAATCATACGCCATGGGAAAAAATTATCGTTTTTCGATAAAACTTCAATGGACTTTTTTGTAGTACTCTTTTTGAACTTTTTTTTGAAGGGGAAGGGGGGGGTATCGTTAAAATCGATGGGGTCAACTAGAAGAAGGACTTTTTTTTCGCGTTCAGACCCTCAAATGGTCCCCCGTCCTTTTTTAAAAAGTCCCCTGGCACAATCCGCATTTCTCTACGACCCCCCTTAGGCTGTGCGCTTCCCCGTGGACTATTTTGAATAACGAGAGTAGTTTTGATTATATCTGTCAAACTAGATGGCCAATCACTTTGATTTTTTTTCACAGTATCTGTGATATCCTGCTCTAGCTCCTCCTCGTTTTCCATAAACTTCTTGATTTTAGTACTAACGGTAGAATTAATAATGTGCGCTTCCCCGTTGACTATTTTGAATAACTAGAGTAGTTTTGATTATATCTGTCAAACTAGATGGTCAATCACTTTGATTTTTCACAATATTGATATCCTGCTCTAGCTCCTCCTCGTTTCCATAAACTTCTTGATTTAGTACTAACGGTGAATTAATAATGTCGTTTCCTGAACTATTTTGAATCACTAGAGTAGTTTTGATTATATCTGTCAAACTAGATGGTCAATCCTTGATTTTCTCACAATATCTGTGATATCCTGCTCTAGCTCCTCCTCGTTTCCATAAACTTTGATTTAGTACTAACGGTAGAATTAATAATGTGCGCTTCCTGTGGATATTTTGAATCACTAGGTATTTGATTATATCTCAAACTGATGGTCAATCACTTTGATTTTTCACAATATCGTGATATCTGCTCTAGCTCCTCCTCGTTTTCCATAAACTTCTTGATTTTAGTACTAACGGTAGAATTAATAATGTGCTGTTTGCCTACGCATGGTCTATATGTTACGTGTTAATTGAGTCAACTTCAATTATATATATCTCGGGTTCTGTATAGTGAAACTTGTTAAAATTTTATAGAGGTGTTGTTCACATGTTAAAAGATACGTATGCCAAATTTTTATAATTTCCTAATTCAACTGTCTCGTGGAGGTACTACCTTAATATTACTCTTATTTACACTTTCACTAGGTTTAGAAATGTAATCATTGGGTTTTTTGAGTTTTTCGGCTTCACTTGGGGGAAAATGATACACTATATCGCATCATTTCGGAGTTCCTCGGCTTCTAGTACCGAACAGCTGGCGATTTCGCGGTTCTCCGATGTGAGTTTTGCCAACACACTGTTTTTTGGTGAAATAATGTCTTTTTCATGGATTTTGTCTCTGGGTGATCCATTGTGGCTATTGGTTTTCAATTTATCCACGCTTTTGTTGCGATCTGCACCTCCACCGCTGGATTCTTCCATTGAGGGGTCATTTATTGAACTTTTCCAGCAATTCAGCTGCGGTTTTTTGTGTCCTTTCACTTTTTATAAGCGAAATTGTTTTTACTTTCGTGGGTTTTGAAAACCTAACCTCACTTTTTCACTCAGGCGAACCAATACGGTCGAAATTCCCGTACTCGGCGGTTATTAAGGGTCACAATGGCCTGCAGTTTTCCAATGGCCAGATATCGTGATTGAAACACTATTTTCACTCTTTTTAGGCATTTAGATCACTTTCAGCACACTGTTTTATTGTTCTCAAGTTAATGAAGGAGTTTATAATTCACTTTTTCAGCAATTTGGGGGTTTATACGGCACTTTAAACTACTGAATTTCACGAAATTCGCGGAGCACATTAAAGCTCTACCGACTACAAAATGACACAATTAAATTATTCATTACCTTACTTGAAAAACTGAGGTTTTCTAACATGCTGAAAAAGGTATATTTGAATTCAAATATCAAATAACCATATTTAGGGAGTTCAAAATCTCTTATTCCATCAATTTTGCATTTCCCATTTCCCTATATAGGAATTGTATGCGTTGACATTTAATTCAGAAAGGATCAAGTGACTTTGACACACGTACAAGAGACAGAGAAAGAAAAAGTCGCATGGTGGGGGCATAACGCTTTTTTCTTACGTTACAATTTCTACCAGTCAACACCTACCGCAAGGCACCTTAAAGGAACGCATTATTTACGGGGACACCCTGTATATTAAGATTCCTCGAATGCTATAAGAATCACGTCTAGATTTTTCATGTAAAAAAAACGGCACCACCCTAACGTGACCGTTTGTTTGTCTGTCTGTCTGACTGCCCTTCTGCCACAGTAATTTTTTCAGAGATTTTTCGACCTATGGCATATAGGTCTACAATATTAGGATAATTTTGTAATCGTGAACTAGCCGTACCATCAATAGCTGTCATGTGTTCCCAGAGAATGTGTATTCCAAAAATAATACGAAACTTACGAAAAAAAAAAATTGTGCATCTTCTTTACACGCTGTAAAAAACAACGGTGAAAGTTTTGTAATCGTTGTTTCTTTTGTAACTTCTATTTACATGATTATTTTGAAATAATCCATTTCTAACAGTCGGCATAATTATCTTATGAATGGGGACCAGATTCTTAACGTGGCGTTTATTCGAACTTAATCTCTCAATTCTTACCGGTATAATAAATCTCTAATTGCAAACACGTATTGTTTATGCGAAATTTAATGGCCTCACGTACTAAATGGTAGAATCGCGATGGCTGCCTGCCTTTTAAAAATATTGTTCCTCCTAAGCTGAGGGCAACATTCCATGAATATTAAAGAAGTTTTCGTGTTTTCAATTAATGCTTTTAGGGACAGATATCTTCCTCTCTCTCTCTCTCTCGATTCGAGCTCTGAGTTATTTGGACAAGTTGGTAACGAATTGTTTCTTGAACGGGGTCAGTTGCCAGTTCGTATTAAGGTTAAGGAAATATAAAATACGCAGGGCTTTTATGATTATGCACTGAATCTTCTTCAAAGGGAAGAAATCTGGTCGAGATCTTCACGTTCACAATGTTTCAGACCAGCAATCGGTCTTTGGTTACTTGAAATGAATGATGACACATTTAGAAATGCGGAAAATTCAAATATGGTTCAAGTTTTAAATATAAGATGAATCTATAGAAGGATTTACTTCAAAAACCAATAGAAATCATAGTCATCAAACATATGTTAATCCTTCATTAACCGAAATAGGGTAGGTTCTGAAACTTTTCTATTGTTTTATGGAAAACGGTACATTCGATATTTGTTCCAAGTAAAGCCGAACTTCTAAATTGTACTTAAACTGACAGATTTATCTCCATGTAATTAAATTCGAATTTCAAATATTTTTGTATTTTCAAGTGAAAATTGAACACGAATATTCTTACACCACTGTCTGTCTGAATCTGATTTTATTTGGAAGAGGGTTCGTTATCTATTTTTTGATTTGTATCAACGTGAAAATTCTACAAGATGGCTGTTCAATAAACTTGATTGATTTCCCATTTATATCATCTGAGTAGCCGTGAAAGAAGGCGTTGGCGGAACCTCCCCAAATCATTTGTTTTGCATTCGAACGAAACTGATAGAAATTGTGGAGAGATATTTCCTCGATTTCCCTGGCATACTCACACTTTGGGATGATTGTGAATATTTCAACGTTCTTCGCAACCTTGGGAAATCTCACCCGTTCAAACTAGACAGTTGAAATATCACATTGTTGGGGCATTGAAAAAAAAGCCGTTTTATTCCATTTTTAACTGTGTATTTTGGAAAGATGTAACTGTATTACGATTTATGACTAGTCTTTAATTTCAAAATTTATGTTTCCGATTGTCAATTTAAAAATTTACGTTTCCGTTTCCGATTATTGTACAATCGGAAACGATTGTACAATAATTTCATAGCTATGACTTGGTATTCCCACCAAGATCATCAGCTTATAATTTTAAAAAAATGCCTGATTCACTTTGCTCAGATATGGCGAGTGCGCTGGTTTCAGCACCTTCACCGAAAGCTTGCAAAAACTTCAGTCCCCTGTGGATTAATCAATCGAAAAGTTTTTCTCCCGTAGTTGGACCGTTTGTGGGTGAACTATGTGTTTAAAAAACTAAAAAAAAACGCTTATGTAGCAATGTCTACTAAAAAGTTAAAAATAATTGACCAAAAAAAAAGCTCTACTTTACTTACTTTTCATAATGACTGTACCTTTACGAACAACTAGCGATAAAAAATTTAAGACAACGCTTTTTTTACATTATAGTATATTAAAGTATAAGTGGATAAAAAGGGCTTTAAAACACGCGCGATTTTAATATAGAGCAAGTGTTTTTAAGAACAGTTATCCACGAATTCTTCACGCTATTTTTTTTTATTGGTGCACTTTGAAAATATTGATTTTTTGAAAAAAAAGGTTGAATTCGTGATGTGACATCATATACCTTTTGTTGTCATGGAAATGAGAAAAACAGATATTCATTTGCAATTTGTTATCAAAGATCAATATTTGTTGTCAGCAGAGCTCAAAAATGAATTATTCTAATATCGATTTTTTGAATAGTGATATATATGAAATATATATATGAAAAGAGGAGCAAGAGGTATCACATATAAATGAACGAGTTGTGCTAGAAGGTACTCCTGTCAGATCAATAATAAAAAAATTCATTTAGACTTCACGTTTCTCGATTTGTTGATGTTGCCATGGTAACTTTAAAAAACGAGCGTTTTTTAAAGTTCGATTTAAACACGCTGAGGCGTGCTTTAAATGAGTGAAATGGGGCACCAATAAAAATTTTTTTTTTTTTTTATTGGTGCCCCTTTTTACCCATTTAAAGCACGCCTCAGCGTGTTTAAATCGAACTTTAAAAAACGCGCGTTTTTTAAAGGTAACCATGACAACATCAACAAATCGAGAAACGTGAAGTCTAAATGACAAATTTTTGATTATTGATCTGACAGGAATACCTTGTAACGTCAAAATATTACTCACAATTCGTTCATTTATATGTGCTCCTCCATCCATTTGATGAACTTTTCATATTCTTTTTTATATATATCACTGGATTTTTGCGGTATTAACCGCGATTCTGCCTCACTATTCAAAAAATCGATATTAGAATAATTCATTTTTGAGCTTTGGTGACAACAAATATTGATCTTTGGTAACAAATTGCAAATGAATGTTTTTCTCATTTCCATGACAACGAAAGGTATACTGATGTCACATCACGAATTCAACCTTCTTGCATTATTAGTTCTTATTTCTATTATTTGTAGTAATAATACCAGTATATATGATTTCAAAGTGCACCAATGAAAAAAAATAACGTAAAGTATTCGTGGATAACTGGTCTTAAAAACACTTGCTCTATTTCGAGCACTCCGGCTGCGCCGTCGTGCTCGAAAAATCGCGCGTGTTTTAAAGCCCTTTTTATCCACTTATACTTTAATATACTATTTTTGGTCAATTATCTCCAACTTTTTAGTCTAGCTACAAAAACGTGTTTTTTCAGTTATTTTGAACAATCCTTTATTTGTCATTTTTTCCAAAGACTTGTTTGACGTATGGGCTTTTTTATATTTATAAACTTCAATTTAACTTGCAACAAAGCAAGTCTGTGTGTCTGTCCACTACAAGTCGATTTGACACTCTTTTTAACGGACGAAACCAAAAAGGAGGAGGTTCTGTAGTCGACGCGTTTTTTTTGTCTGATCACGCATAACTTTTTACTGAGACGTCCGATTCCGATCATTCTTTTTTCAGTGGATAGGGTGTACTTCGAAGTTGGTCCCATTTGAATTTAAAAGATGAAATCCACCCCTAAGGGTAGCAAAATGAAGGATATTGATCACTCACCCTCTGAATTCTGGTCCGTTAACCGATTCAATCAGGCATAACTTTGTACTGGGATCTTCGATTTGGATGATTCTTTTCTTATCAGATATTTGGATTTCTAATGGAATTATCCACCCTCACGGGTAGAAAAATAGGGGATAATTGATTTTTCACTTGTGAACATTGGCACACATATGTAGTTGACAATGACAGATCGCTAGTATCATAATTTTTGTTCTCCTACATCAGTCACAATCATTATATTCTATGAGAAGATGGAATGATATACAAAGTAATGAAATAAACTCACCAGAACAACAAAAATAATTTATAATACAACAAATAGTAAAAGTAGGTAATCATATTATTTAACTGGTAATAGTTGAAGTAAGGTGGGTAAGTAAGTATTTTGGAAGTAATCAAAAAACAAGTAGGTAGTAATAAGTAGATTTCAGCTACAGAAAATTGAAAAATTAAAAACTTTTTAACATAACATTAAACCGACGAAATACGGAACTGAAAAGTAAAAAATAAAATAAACCTTCCTAGTCTCAATAACTAAGCTCCTAAACTAATGTAAGTAACTAATTTTGAGTCGGCGCCAAACAAACTAGCAAATGAATTAGGTAAGGCAATGTTTGTTTGGCGCCGACTCAAAATTAGTTACTTACATTAGTTTAGGAGCTTAGTTATTCAGACAAGAAGGTTTATTTTATTTTTTACTTTTCAGTTCCGTATTTTGTCGGTTTAATTTTTTGTTAAAAAGTGTTTGGTTATCCGATTTGATTGAAATTTTGCATACACGTGAAGTTTTGATGACAATACACTTCAACGATTTTATGTACTGCAAATTTAAGAAGGCAGCTCCTATATGGCGAACAAATATGGTCATTTATGTTCCGAATTTAAATTTGGTAATTCAAGATGGCGGAGTATTATTGTTATTTATGTTTTGATCCAACTCAAAGTAAATGCATAAGGGTTTTCGAGATTACAGATCTATTTTTATTCAAGTAGATTTCAATAGAAATACTACCTATTAGTCATTACAGCAAGGCTTTCAATAAATTTTGATATATCTTCACTGATCATGTTCCCTGGATCAGTTCAAACGTTTTTATATCTATGTGGGATATAATGAAATTTGGCAACAAAGTGGAGGCCACATATTTCAGCTGAGTGGAATAAAATTGTACACAAAAATATTTTCTATCAATGCCTCAGAAGATGGGCCAAATCGGTCCAATAGTTTCAAAATGTCAAATGTTGAAAGATTTAAAAAAATTATAATTCTTTCATTTGCATACTTTGCATTTGCAAACTTTTGGTCTTTTGATAGAGCTTTATGAACTCTACAACTTTCATTCTTTTTTGTTTTTTCTCTTAGATGTTTACACAAATCAAAAATCGCTGTAAATTACCATTCATGAGAACTAATAAATTTTGTTCACCCTGTATGCTCCTTTCATTTGAAGTTTATTTGCTTGTGTCAATCAGATACTATTTGAGTTTTCCTTCCTCCGACAAACAGAACATTGTATTTTGACATTTCCGGATTTTAAAGTTAAATATTGGATATTTTTTTCCAAGTAATATTAGGATTGAAACCGAAGTAAGTACTGTCAATATCATTGTGTGCTGGTTATAATTCCTTCTTTTGATTTGAGTCAGATTACAAAGAAATATTAGGAAGAAGGAAGAATTTAGGGAGATTTGGATCCCTCACCAAATTTTGGGTGAAGAAAAATCCAAAAAATGCAGAAAAAATGGCGAGTCCAACAATTCAAAATATGGGGAGTGATATTTATTTATTTATTTATTGAATAATATCCATACAGGCCTATCGACCTAATTACATGAATAGTGCCTGTAAATTAGCAATGTATACGGCACACATGCGAACTTAACTAAAATAAACTAAATATTCTAAATCATGAACAAAATTAACCTAGGGGTTCGAGGGGTTGAATGCTCAAAAACTTTCATACAGATACATTATTTATATAATCCAGTATTAGTTTTCGAAATCTATTAGATGTTAAATTCCAGTCTAATGTGATTAGCGAGTTGATATTATTGGCCGTGCGAAGCATGATTATGAGAGGAGCCCTCGCGGATGTTGAAACTGAAGGTATATGAAACATTGTTTGAGTTCGAGTGCGTCTTGAAGGAGCGTTGAATGGAATTAATGACACAATTTCAGGAGAATTTGCTAAGTTGTTCATAATTTTATATAGAAATAATATTATTAGAAGGGTTCTCCGACTGTCCAGAGAATAAATCTTGAATTCTTGCCTAAGCTGAGTTGATCTGACTGTATTATAGTCCGGTCTAATATGGTGTCTTCTAAAATACAGATATCTCAGGAATTTGTTTTGAATTTTTTCTAGTCTTTGGAGCAGTGTTTGATATTCTCCATGCCAAATTATAGAAGCAAATTCCAATTTTGGTCGTACTAATGAATAATAGAGAATTTTCATGGTTCTTATGTTGATAAAAGGAGATGTCTGTCTTATTATGAATCCAAGCATTTTGTTTGCTGATTTAGTTATACTTTCAATGTGAGGAGAAAAGGAAAGTCTATTGTTATATTTTACTCCAAGATCTTTCACCTCCGTACATCTCTTCAATGATTCATCGTGTATTCTATAATCAAAATTAATGGGATTTTTTTGACGCGTTATAGTAATGACAGAACATTTCAATTTGAATTAAAGTTCAATTTGAAATTGATACTCCACTCAATTATACTATCGATATCTTTCTGAAGTGCCACACAATCTCTAACTGTTAGTACTTGTTTAAATATTTTCAAATCGTCAGCAAACAGTAGACACTTGGAGTATTTGATAACTGTCGGAAGATCGTTTATAAACAAGAGAAAGAGTAAAGGCCCTAAGTTAGATCCCTGTGGCACTCCGGAAGCTGCAAGAAATTTACCAGAAGTATTTCCGTTATGTTTTATCACACAATATCTATTCCTCAAATAACTTATAAATATCTTCAACATATTTTTCGAAAAGCCGTAATTGTTAAGTTTTTGCAGTAGACAGTCGTGGTTTACCTGATCGAACGCTTTGCTAAAATCTGTGAATATAGTATCGAGTTGTTGTTTTTTCTCTAATGTTTCGTTGGCATAGTTAGTAAATAAAAATAAGTTGGTATTTATGGATTTTTTGCTCATGAAGCCATGTTGTTCGTCAGCTATTACATTTTCTACATGATTATATAATTTGCAGTAGATAATTTGCTCAAAAAGCTTAGAAGGTGCACACATAATAGAAATACTTCTGTAAATCTCTATATCCATTTTATCTCCCGATTTATGAATTGGAGTACAGATTGAGGTTTTCCACTGAGTAGGAAAATGAGATGTTTTAATAATCAAATTAAAAATATGTAATAAAGGAGATTTTAGCCACTCCTGACAACCTTTCAATACGTATGGTGGGATACCATCGATACCGGCAGCTTTTTTCGGTTTAAGCTTTTTAATAGCTTCTCTGTAATCAGATTTTTCTATAACATTTATATTGAATGTATCGTTCACCCAGCTTAAACCATCTTCAAAATGATCTGCATATTTTGAACTATCTGTACTATAAACACTAGCAAAAAATTTCGCGAATCTTTCAGCCGTGTCCCCAGTCAATATGTTATTTCCTCTGAATTTAAAAGTATCCATATGGAGGATGATAAAAGAAGTAAAGGAACTTCGTTCTTGACGGGGGTCCGCGACCGCACACGTTTTTTTATTGTTTTCTA
Source organism: Gonioctena quinquepunctata (assembly GCA_018342105.1). Classification (NCBI taxonomy): domain Eukaryota; kingdom Metazoa; phylum Arthropoda; class Insecta; order Coleoptera; family Chrysomelidae; genus Gonioctena; species Gonioctena quinquepunctata. The sequence continues at coordinate 778,957 of JAFIRS010000295.1, forward strand.
CCTTGTGCAGGAAATGGATATACTTCAGAAGAAACACCCGGTACAGACAATCAATGCGGTCATAAACGTTCGCTCACCTTAATTCCCACCACTTGGCCACCACCAACGATGGTATCCCGCACAATTCGTCGTACCATTCGATCAGTATACTCGCGTTGATTAGCGTCGCGACGCGCCTGTGGTGTGCCGCCGTTTGTTTGTTATTGTGAACCGAGAATTATGACGACTCATCGGAGGACATGGTAACGGTCAGAATCAACTTATCGCCCGTTGACAGCTATCATGCGGTAGGTCTAAAAAAATCGTGGGAGTTTGACACCATGTCCTATTTACTGAAATTCGAAGCAAGGAATGCATTGTTTTCAAGGTTAATACGAGTAAACAGTTCAAATTTGTTACTGTGGGATAAAAAAAGTCATCGCTCACGTACAAAAAATCCTTGATAATAACATGACCACCATTCATTAATGGAAATAATTTCATTGTAGCTTTTAAAACCGTAAAAATGGAAGATGCTTCATTTGGTTGCTTTAATTAATTTTTTTAAACCATTAGACCTGGAACCGTTGTAATGATTTTCCTGTAAATTTTGAGTGAATTGCTAGAAATGCTGTTCTTTTTAACAATTATGGGATAAGAGGAGGGGGAAGGAAAACATGTTTTTGCCATTTATAATGATTTGTGAAAAAAATGGTTTGAAATCCCCCCTTTCATCACTACAAAGAGGAAAAAATCATGTACCTACTAAACTTTCCCCTTTCAAAATATTCTGATTATTCTAACTATTGAGAAATATGCGGGTGGGTAAGCTGTATTACAATCCAAAGTTCAGCTTTTTATGTCCAGCAGTCTCTGATAAAAACGGATATGACACACAGACAGACATACGCGAGTGAGTTCGTAAGCGTTACCTTTTTGCCTCTAGAGGTATGGAACCTTAAATAAGATGATTTTTTTTATTGGTGCCCCTTTTTACCCATTTAAAGCACGCCCCAGCGTGTTTAAATCGAACTTTAAAAAACGCGCGTTTTTTAAAGGTAACCATGACAACATCAACAAATCGAGAAACGTGAAGTCTAAATGACAAATTTGTGATTATTGATCTGACTGACACCTTGTAACGTCAAATAAAATATTACTCACGATTCGTTCATTTATATGTGCTCCTCCATCCATTTGATGAACTTTTCATATTCTTTTTTATATATATCACTGGATTTTCGCGGTATTAACCGCGATTCTGCCTCACTAGTCAAAAAATCGATATTAGAATAATTCATTTTTGAGCTATGGTGACAACAAATATTGATCTTTGGTAACAAATTGCAAATGAATGTTTTTCTCATTTCCATGACAACGAAGGTATACTGATGTCACATCACGAATTCAACCTTCTTGCATTATTAGTTCTTATTTCTATTTTTTGTAGTAATAATACCAGTATATATGATTTCAAAGTGCACCAATAAAAAAAAATAACGTAAAGTATTCGTGGATAACTGGTCTTAAAAACACTTGCTCTATTTCGAGCACTCCGGCTGCGCCGTCGTGCTCGAAAAATCGCGCGTGTTTTAAAGCCCTTTTTATCCACTTATACTTTAATATACTATATTTCAAGTTCGAAGTAATAAACATAACGCCGCTGTGGCTATTAAAAAGTAGAATTTTCAACTTGTTTAAAAAAAAGGACCCAGCATGATAAAAAACTGAACACAAAATTTTCACCACCAATGTTAGTTTATAAAGCATTCTATGTACACACGTACACCACATAATTTTCATTTTGGTGTTTTTAGATTCTAATAGCTACCTACATAGACTTCTTTCCAAATCTCGAATTCTTTTATTTAAGTTCATATTTGTATGTATGTATATTTAGCTCAAATCTTTCAAGTGAATTTTGACCCACTTCTAGTTGTCCAAGTAACGTGAAATTGGGCAGGTGTTCATAATTGAAGACGTGAGTGGGTAAATATCTAGTTACATCACACATGCACTCTGAATATGGGGAAAATACTTTTCTTACGTGTTTTTGCCTCCTGAACACGAATCCGGAAGAAAAATGCGGCGGTCTCATACCGTTCCCGAGTTACAGCACTTAAAAAAAAACTAACCTCATTTTCAAGCACCGTTTTCTCGCACAAAAATCACTCAAAATGCCTCCTTCTTTTTACCAGCATAAACAATACACCCTAAATCACTTATTTTCGGCACAACTTTGCACAAAATATCGTCGTTTTTATCGAAAAAATCCTCCTTCTTACACAGTTGCACATGAACAATCTTCGTTCCTTTGACAGAAGTCAATCTAAATGTCTTCTGTCAAAGGAACGAAAATTGTTCATTTGCAAAAAGAAACAGATTTTTGAGGATTGTAACATAACACCTTCATCCACTCGTGTCTTAAATTCCGATGACAATGCATTATGAAATTTTTGCTAGAGAAAAAACAAAATGGCGGCTTTAATATGGCGGACGATGGGGTTTTTGGGGACAGTGATCAGGAATTTTTTGTCAAAATTCATGAATCCAAGATGGCAGCTCTAATATGTGGTTATAGCCCAATTCCAATAGAAATTGGTAAGTGGGGGTTTTTGGGGGCGGAGATCATGCATTTTTTGTCAGAATTCACGAATTCAAGATGGCGGCTCCAAGATGGCGGATCCAAGAAGACGACGAGTTTTGTTATTATGGACCGATTTCATTCAAAATTGGTATATGGGCGTTTTTGGGGTCGTAGATTATAAATTTTTGTCAAATTCAATAAGATGACGGATTGCCGGACAAGCGTATGTAGCTCTGAGTAGGGTTAAGTCTCTAGACAGTCAACAAATTGAACTAGATTGCACAAAATTAACCGGCAAGAGACCATGCAACATTGAAGCTCTACTTGAGATGGATAGATCGAGAAATATTTCTAACTAAAAAGAATAAATTAAAAGTAGACAAAATAAGATTTTATTCAACCAAGGAGTTCATAAAACTCATAATGTTGTGTAAACCCCAAACCCACAAAAGGGTTAAATATGGCTGCTCTATAGAAGTGACAGCATTTCCTTATATATCCTACGCGACAAGGTTTTAGATCTCATAATATACTGATTCTAGATAGTATGTTTATGTATCATACTTATAGATGACACTTCTCAAGAGTAGCCATATTCAACCTTTTGTGGGATTGGGGTTTACACAAAATTATGGGTTTTATGAACTCCTTGGTTTATTTTTTTGTGCACTTTAATATCAGGCTTATTTATTTTTTTCACTTTTGATTTATTTTTAGGTAAGTTTGGTTCCGTTAAGAAGTTAAAACGTCAGTTGGTCCAAAATTTGATCAATTGTTTTTTCGTTTGAAGGTTGTAGTCGATGTGGTAACTTGATTACTCTCGTTTCGGACGTCCATCGTCCTAATGGATTTAAAAGGTTTTCACGACGTTTCGAATGCTTGTATCTGCAATCGTCTTCAGGCGAATACTGTACTGTATTCACCTGAAGACGATTGCAGATACAAGCATTCGAAACGTCGTGAAAACCTTTTAAATCCATTAAGACGATGGACGTCCGAAACGAGAGTAATCAAATTGTTTTTTCGATCAATAATTTACTCCTTGCCGTGTACTAGAATATATAATTCCACTCTGTATACGAAATTATATATTCATTATAGTGATTTACAGCGTTTATTGCATATTGCTGTCGCAAAGTAGCAATAAAACTCGCCAAATTGGTGCTTCGTTATTGATAAGGCCCGTTTAGAATCTCAAGCGTTTGCCTTTTACAAAGGATCCTCAAGTTTATTCTTTGAGGTATCAATGAATAACATGAATATTGATGAAACCTCCATTCACATAGACAATTAATAAGCTATCAATTCCAAGTCGCGTTACTATGGAGAACATTTTCAGCAGTGATATTGTAGAAGGTTACGTTAATGTTGTGCTGGAATATTCAAAAGATTCAGGTTTACGAGTATGATTGCATTTTCGTTCTGATCAGAGGAAAAATCATAGATGAGAGATTATATCTCTTTCAAAATAATTTCTTGGAAGGTATTTATATGGAGAAAGGAAACAGTACTAATCGAACTGAATTATTTTCCCTGTTTTTTTTTTGTCCGATTCGATTCAAAATTTATATGAGGGTGTCTTCGGGGTCGAAGATTATGAATTTTTTGTCAAAATTCATAAAATCAAAATGGCGGCTCCAAGATTGGCCGACGATCTCTGTGATTATGGTCCAATTCTATTCAAAATTGGTATGAGGGGATTTTCGAGGTCGGAGATTATGAATATTTTGTCAAAATTCTCAAATTCAAAATGGCGGCTCTAAGATGGCGGAAGAGTTTTGTAATTATGGTCCGATTTAATTCAAAATTGGTATGTGGCGGTTTTCGGGGTCGGAAATTTTGAATTTTTGTTAAAATTCATAGAACAAAATGACGACCGGCTCCAAAATGGCGGACGATCTCTGTGATTATGGCTCGATTCTACTCAAAATTAGTATGTGGAGGTTTTCTGGGTCAAAATGCATAAATTAAAGGTGGCGAACAAGTTTTGTAATTATCATCCAATTCTATTCAAAATTGGTATGAGGAGGTTTTCGAAGTCGGAGATTATGAATTTTTTGTCAAAATTCTCAAATTCAAAATGGCGGCTCTAAGTGGGGCGAGTTTTGTAATCATTGTCCGGTTTAATTCAAAATTGGTATGTGGCGGTTTTCGGGGTAGAAAATTTTGAATTTTTTGTCAAATTTCATAGAACATAATGGCGACCGGCTCCAAAATGGCGGACGATCTCTGTGATTATGGCTCGATTCTACTCAAAATTAGTATGTGGGGGTTTTCTGGGTCAAAATGCATAAATTAAAGGTGGCGAACAAGTTTTGTAATTATCATCCAATTTTATTCAAAATTGGTATGAGGAGGTTTTCGAAGTCGGAGATTATGAATTTTTTGTCAAAATTCTCAAATTCAAAATGGCGGCTCTAAGATGGCGGCCGAGTTTTGTAATCATTGTCCGGTTTAATTCAAAATTGGTATGTGGCGCTTTTCGGGGTAGAAAATTTTGAATTTTTTGTCAAATTTCATAGAACATAATGGTGACCGGCTCCAAAATGGCGGACGATCTCTGTGATTATGGTTCGATTCTACTCAAAATTGGTATGTGGAGGTTTTCTGGGTCGGAGATTATGAACGTTTTGTCAAAATGCATAAATTAAAGATGGCGAACAAGTTTTGTAATTATCATCCAATTCTATTCAAAATTGGTATGTGGTGGGTTTTGAGGTCAGAGATTTTAAATTTTTTGTCAAAATTCTAAATTCAAGATGGCGGACGAGTTTTGTAATATAGTCGATTCGATTCAAAATTGGTATGAGGGTTTTTGGGGTCAGAGATTTTAATTTTTTGTCAAAATTCTAAATTCAAATGGCGGACGAGTTTTGTAATATTGTCCGATTTAATTTAAAATTGGTATGTGGCGGTTTTCGGGGTAGAAAATGTTGAATTTTTTGTCAAAATTCACAAATTCAAAATGGCGGCTCTAAGATGGCGGACGAGTTTTGTAATCATTGTCCGATTTAATTTAAAATTGGTATGTGGCGGTTTTCGGGGTAGAAAATGTTGAATTTTTTGTCAAAATTCACAGAACATAATGGTGACCGGCTCCAAAATGGCGGACGATCTCTGTGATTATGGTTCGATTCTACTCAAAATTGGTATGTGGAGGTTTTCTGGGTCGGAGATTATGAACGTTTTGTCAAAATTCTAACAAAATGGCGGCTCCAAAATGCCGGACGATCTCTGTGATTATGGTTCGATTCTACTCAAAATTGGTATGTGGAGGTTTTCTGGGTCGGAGATTATGAATTTTTTGTCAAAATTCATAGAACAAAATGGCGACCGGCTCCAAAATGCCGGACGATCTCTGTGATTATGGTTCGATTCTACTCAAAATTGGTATGTGGAGGTTTTCTGGGTCGGAGATTATGAACGTTTTGTCAAAATGCATAAATTAAAGATGGCGAACAAGCTTTGTAATTATCATCCAATTCTATTCAAAATTGGCATGAGGGGGTTTTCGGGGTCGGAGATTATGAATTTTTTGTCAAAATTCTTAAATTCAAAATGGCGGACGAGTTTTGTAATTATGGTCCGATTTAATTCAAAATTGGTATGTGGCGGTTTTCGGGGTCGAAGATTTTGAATTTTTTGTCAAAATTCATAAACAAAATGGCGACCGGCTCCAAAACCGACGATTCTGTGTTATGGTTCGATTCTACTCAAAATTGGTATGTGGAGGTTTTCTGGGTCGGAGATTATGAACGTTTTGTCAAAATGCATAAATTAAAGATGGCGAACAAGTTTTGTAATTATCATCCAATTCTATTCAAAATTGGTGTGTGGGGGTTTTTTGGGGACAGAGATCACTCGTCCAATATGCTTTGCTTGTTCCAGGAGCCCAACCATCAACAGCACCAAAACCGCCTCTTGTCTTCGGTTCGAAGCCGGCTGGGTCAAGTGGTGGCATCGCTGCAGGCGGCCATCCGTTTCCGGCGACTCCCCAGGAAGGAATCGCAACCGCCCAGCTGGTTTTTCGACAAAAGCCACCAGGAGACGAGCCTCGACAAGGACGATTTCCACGGCCCGACTTGCTTGGGCCGCAGAGTGGTCGTCGATCCCACTTTGACTTCGCATTATGTCGTGAGTATCGGGATTGGCCCAAATATCATCACGTATGAACTATATTGACCAGTACAGTTGTTTATCGATGTTCAATATACTCACAAACCGTCTTCAGAAAAGTTTAACAAAATGGTAAAAACTTCACAAAAATTCGTTGAGTGGTAGGCGAGGTCTACCTATCACCACCACCTTGGTTCAGGCTGTGTTTTACCAAAACAAGAATTGCGAAAATAGATGAAGTTTTCAGGAATGATATAGTGATGATTCTAGCTGTAACTATTTTGGAGAAATTCATATAATTTTACCAAAAAACCTTCAAATCGTGATGAACGTCTATATTTGTAAACCTCCCTGAATCTAGGAATAAAAGCCGCCGGAAAAAGCCACGCTATTTCGGATTTTACAGGTGGAAGAAAATTATTATTATTATTATTATTATTACATATAAGTAAAGGCTGAGGACAGAGTCCCATGTGAGCCTAAAAAAAAAACTAAAGAGATCAACGAGATTATACAATGCATGCAAAAGAAAAATAATTAATATATGCGTAGGAACGATTATGCCAGTCCCTAAAAAAGGCAAAAAGGCCCTACCTAGCAACTACAGACCTATCGCACTGCTATCTATTATTTCAAAGGTCATGGAAAAAGCCATCAACATCGAGCTCATGAAATATCTGGAAGACTCAGGAATTGTCAACGATAGGCAATATGGCTTCCGCCATCAGAATCAACTGGTGACCTGCTCGCTTACGTCTCACATATATGGCAGCTATCTATTGAAAAGTATGGAGAAACTTTAGCTGTGGCATTAGATATCTCCAAGGCGTTCGATCGAGTTTGGCACCAGGGACTCCTCGCCAAGCTTCCGTCTTATGGCTTGCCCCCTCAGCTGTGTTCTCTGCTTGCTAGTTTTCTCTCAAACAGGTCTCTCCATGTAGTGGTCGATGGAGTTTCATCTGACACTCTACTCATAAATGCTGGTGTTCCGCAAGGATCTATTCTCGCACCAACACTATTTCTACTTCACATCAACGACCTGTTGAAAGCAACTTCATGTCCAGTACACAGCTTTGCCGATGATAGTACCCTCCATACCGCTTTCTCTTCCAGGGCCTCTATATCAGCCCGTGAAACCAGAAATGAACGAGGAAGAAATGTTAATAATATAAATATGGACTTAGCAACAATTCTCGAGTGGGGATCTAATAACTTGGTAGAATTCAATGCAAACAAAACACAAGCATGTCTTTTCTCTAAAAAAGCCGATCTCACTGTGCCTAACATAACTTTGTCAGGAGTAACCATACCACTGAAGTCATCCATATCGATTCTTGGTATTACTATCAGCAATAACCTTTCCTGGGAAAATCACGTGAGGTCCATTGCCAAAAGTGCATCCCAAAACTTGTTTTTGTTTCGTGCCAAGAGCTATTTCACCCCACTCAGCTGCTTATGATCTATAAGGCACAGATCCGACCTGTCCTGGAATACTGTTCCCATATTTGGAGCGCGGCACCTAAACATATCCTGAGGCTATTGGATTCTGTCCAAAAAAGGGCAATTCGTCTCGTCGGTGATGCCTCGCTTACAAACTCGCTCACTTGTCTGGAACACCGTAGAAAAGTTGGCGATTTGTCTCTATTTTATAGATATTTTCATGGGCGATGCTCTTCTGAAATATCAACAATCGTTCCTGCTTTGGCAGTCTCTTCGAGACTAACCCGTCAAGTTCAGTCATCACACCCCTTCGTGGTCACTTTGGAGACCTGCAGAACATCACTTTCCAAAGACTCGTTCATCCAACGAACAGCGAGGCTTTGGAACTCATTGCCTAGGGAGGTGTTCCCCGAGGCATACAACCTCCAGAAATTTAAGAAGAACACCAACTCCTACCTTCTTTCCCTTGGTTCCCACGATGTTCTCTGAACATTACAGGATATCCCTTTTCGTGGGAACCAGAACATAAAAAAAAAATGCAAATAAGCAAATGTCTATTTTGTTTTTAAAACTATTCACTGAGTCAGAATTCACAACATCGGTGGGTAAGTTATTCCATGTTTCGAAAATACGATTCACCAAAAAATGTTGTCTCTGCCTAGTGGCAAATTTCCCTTTTTTTAATTTGAGATCATGACCACGTAACCGCGAATCATTGTTGAAAACAAAAAGTTCTTTCTGATTAGCATAATTATACTTAGCTATACGGAAGGATATGATGAGGTCCCCACGGAGTCGACGTTGGTCGAAAGCTGTCAGTTGTGCCATCCTCAGTCTTTCGGGATAGGTTGGACGCACTTCGCCAAAAGTCATACGCGTGGCTCGACGCTGAACGTTTTCCAACAAATTCTTATCGCGCACCAAAACAGGACACCACACCGGACCTGCGTACTCCATGATTGGACGAAAGTAGGTTTTGTATAGTTTTATGGAACTTGAGTATGATAGATGGGAGAACCTTTTGCGGATGAGGTAGATCAGTGTGTTGGCGCGCTTGCATGTGGATATAACATGTTCGGACCAAGTTAGGTCAGTATTAATAGTCACTCCCAGATCGACATGTGAAGACACTATACGTATCTGTTGACCGTTTATTGTGTACGCGTGGAGTGGATTGTTCTTTCCTTGATGAAGTACGACGCATTTGTCGACGTTAAGAGATAAAAGCCAATCCTCACACCACCGACTAATCGAGTTGAGGTCTTCTTGAAGGAGTTGATGTTCCACTAAGGCATTTCCATACAGTTTAGTGTCATCGGCATAAAACGACTTGCAGGACTTTATATGAAGAGCAAGATCACTTGCATAAACAACGAAGAGGAGTGGGCCAAGAACAGACCCCTGGGGGACTTCACTTGTGACTGGTCTGTCCGAAGAAAAAGAGTGACCCACTTTGACCGTGAAAGTTCTTTTTGTCATGTAATTTTCAATCCATAAGTTTAGTTGGCCCCGAATACCGAGTGTGTCAAGTTTGTGCATTTGCCTCTTCACTGGAACCCTGTCGAAAGCCTTGGAAAAGTCAAGATAGACGATATCTGTCGGTATTTTTTTATCGTGAGCCGTCGTCCAATCGTTTATGCACTGTAGAAGATTGCTGGTGGAGGATTTACCTTTGACGAAACCATGTTGTTCCGATGGTATGATTGCGTTTTTTGTAAAAAATTCTGACATGTCTTCTACAATTATTGATTCCATTACTTTGGAAGGTACGGATAGAAGACTAATGGGCCTGTAGTTGGTTGGATTGAGTTTATAGCCTTTTTTGAAAATAGCAGTGACAGATGCCTTCTTCCAAGCCCGTGTGATTTGAGATTTTGCGAAAGAGACAGTCATGATTCTTGATAACGGAGAGCAGAGAGTTTCGGCAAATTTCTTTAGAAAGAAGGGGCTCATTCCATCCAAGCTAGGAGATGAATATATATAATAAATATATCTCATTATTATTTATTATTATTATTACACAGAGTAGCACAACCTAGTATGTGTGTGTAGTGGATGCAAATATGGCCCAGCGGGTAATATGACCCAAAATCCCTAGCGCAAAAACTAAAGCATTTATCAGCGATCTGGCCACGTCAGATAACTGCATGTATACGTCATTACCAACGATTGTTTGAGCGATTATTAGGCTCCACGGTTTTGCACGCAGCAGCTAGTTGTATTCTGACTTCCAGGGTTTTGCGCATGCGCAGCTAATTTGTTGACCACGTTTTTACGCTGAGAACCAAAGTGAACGGTTTGCACAATCAAGAGAGGTAAGTGTATGTTGTTAAGTATCCCCGCACGGAATATCTATTCGCTAATGAAAGTCTGTCGTTTTTTTCACCCATTATGTTATCTGGGTGTCCTTTCGGTTAATATGGCCCCATGAAGTGGCGGGTTATATGATCCTGGGCATGTGTTGGTCTCGAATATGACCGTGATGAAGAGTTTGAGTGCTGTTGACTTCTTGGTTTCATTTTTAAGTATAAGTTTTTTGCACATAAGAATATTAATCTGTGTTTGTTTTTCAAATGTGTGATAAAATATTGCTTACATTTTTCTGTTTTTAATTTTGTGAAAACAACTTGAAAAAAATTAAGAATTAGATCAATCTTCCTAAGTTTAAATATTTTTTACTGTGGGCCATATAATCCGACCATATTGGTAATATGGCCCAAGGGCAGTGCAAAGAATTTTTACATATAAACCTATTAAGAATCATTTCTGACAAGGCTGAATTATATGAATTATAAGAAGAACACCAACTCCTACCTTCTTTCCCTAGGTTCCCACGATGTTCTCTGAACATTACAGGATATCCCTTTTCGTGGGAACCAGAACATATAAAAAAAAATATACGTATACCAGCCACATACCTATTATGTTCTTGAAAAAATATTCCTTAACATATTCACGTTCATTGAAAAAAAAAGTACATTAAGATGAGCCATATCTGCCTCCACTACCTTATATTTAATTTAGTAGCATCCTTATGTTGTGGCTAATGGCTGTTAAAACAGTTCCATATGTCTCCTGTTTTCTACAAACTCCGTTCAAAGGACTTTCAGTCTCATTTACATTGTATCGTAGGTTGTCTTCTTCTTGGGAGTTGGTAGTTGTCCATTTTACAGTTGTTCTATCCTGGTATAGTATACCGCAAGTTCTTGCCTCATTTTATGAATAAGCATCCAAATTGATGGATGCTTCATTCCCACTAAATGGCTAAACCTATTATTCCAACCTGAAACAAAAATGCAATTACAAAAATACGAACGTTCAGTACCTCCTGTTATTTGTCTTGTCATTTCCAGTAATCACAGCAGCATGAACATTTCATGTTTCTGCTGGGAATAAACCAGGAATCCTCCTCAAGCGAGTGCCTCGTTCCTGATTGCCTACTCTTCTGAAGGTCCCAGATACGTAAGTTTGGTTGAAATAATCCAGTATTCAACTGCATCTGGGTGGTTCCTGATGAACTCTATGTCACTTGCGTCTTTGTCCAATGGCAGAAACGCTAGCCCATCTACCATCTGATCTGATTTTGGTGGTTTTTGTATTCCTAGCTCTTGGAGTTTTCTGTCACAGATGGTAGAAGCAGCCACTTATGGTTATGTCCTCTACCAAAATGGACTTCGTGGCGTTCATTACAGCTTTCTCAAAGTCCATGTATAGAAAAAAAAACTGTAACTGTCCTTAATGAAAATTAATATCCTGCCTTTCTCTGCATCGGTAGTTGTCGATAAGTAGAAATATTTCCGGTGTTGGCCCTTCTGATGTGTACATCCAGTCTTCTACAGAGAGAGAGAGAGAGAGAAGAAAAAAATTGCTATAGTAATTAATTAAATAACTATAAGGAATAATAAAAGTATGTAACGTACCTACAATTTTTAAATCCTGTGACAAAGTTGGATTTTTCGGATTTTCATTGGCTTTAAGATTTCGTAAGGTACGTTTGGCACGTTACTTCTAACGTTTATTTGAAAGAAAATGTATTATATCACCTATAATGAGTTTTCATAACTGGAGTTTCTCGAAAAAGCCTTCCACACTCTAAAAAGATTCCGAATTATTTCAATATAAAGTACTACCTAGTTTCTTGACATGTTTTTTGGGTAACCTTCCACAGTCTGAAAATGAAAATATAATCAGGAAAATCTATACAAGTGTAGAAAGGGCAAACTAATTAGTTCACCCCGATAAGTTACTGCATTCACCAAATTATATTTCCTATAGAAAAATGATTCAATTAGTCAATATCTTTTCGTTTTCTGAATTTGCCTATAAAAAAAATTCAAAAGATACTTCTCTAGATAGTTTTTGCTTGACGTTTCGGGGACTATATCTGCCCCCGTTCTCAAAATCTTCTAAATCTCCTTTAATTGTTTTAATAATTTGGATTTTCGCTCGCAGAGTCTTTTTTGCTTTTTCAACTGACGGATGTCAATTGAGATCTGCCAAAAAAGTTTGAGATTGACGTATTGCTCATTTGTTATATGGGGTGTTGTTCAGATCAGTTTATTAGCATTCTACCATATCTCACTTCCTCTCTGAGTAGAGGTAACCATGTATGATCCATTTCAACAGAATTTATTGAAAAGCAGTTGTTATTGGAAAGATGAATACAGGCCGTTTCTTTCAATGTTCTCCTCTCTTGATGTAGTTCTTTCATCAAGATTTTTGTCCTATTCCATTCAATCGTATGATCGCCATTGGATGTGAGGATATGTTCTGCAATTTTTGATCCGGTTATTTGTCGATTTCTGATGTAACTCTGATGTTCACTTTGGCGCACTTCCAATGGCCTTGACGTTTCACCTATATACCTATCACCACACGAACAAGGTATGTTGTAAAACAGTTTTTTGGTTTTCTTTGTGTTAGTATAGATCTCAGTGTTTGTTGTTCTAAATGATGTTCTCACATCATACCTATGTCCAATTCGTTTGATCTTTTCAGATAATCCGGGGACATAAGGTATTATGTTGGTTGTGAAATGTGTAGGTGGTGGGAGTACTCCTGTTGGTTGTGTTAATTGGTTGTTTGATGGATTTTTTTTTCAATGTCAGTGATTGTTTTTTCCACAAACTGATCCGGATATGCATTTTCCTTGAGAACCGTTTTGGTTTATTTCTTCCGTATTCTGGTTGGAATTGCAAACTGTTTGGGTCGATTATAGAGACATTTAACTATGCCTTTTTTCACACTGGCATGATGGTTTGAGTTGTAGTGTAGATATCGATTGGTATGCGTCTTCTTTCTGTGTACAGATGTTTCCATTCGGGATTATTTTTGTATCATGACATCTGAAAAGGGGAGTTGGTTGTTTTGTTCTGATTCTAACGTGAATTTGATCGTCGGTTCTTGACCGTTTATATGATCCAAGAAAATTTTTAATTCTTCTTCACTTCGATTCCAGATAGCGAAAACATCATCCACGTATCTTCACCATATTTTCGGACCATTGTGGAATGTTCCAACGAAGGATTCTTCAAAGTATTCCATGAATATGTTACTTAAAATGGGTGATAAAGGAGAACCCCTCGCCATACCAAACTCTTGTTGATAAAATTCGTTCTTGAATTGGAAATATGTTTTTTCTGTGCATAGTTCGAGTAATTCTATGATGGCACTGACATCCAGTTCTGTTCTTGTCTTCAGTGATGTGTCATTTTCTAATATTTCTTTCACTATTTCTAGAGTTTTATCAATAGGGACATTAGTAAACAAAGTTTCGACATCAAAACTTACTAGAAGATCTCCATCTTGAATTTGTAATTCATTCAATTTCTCCAGAAAGTGAGGGGTATTCTTTATAAAACTAATTCCATTTCCAGATAGTGGTTTCAGAATGTTGAGTAGGTATCTAGCGAGTTTTTGTGAAGGAGATCCAATGGAACTTACAATAGGGCGTAGAGAAAAAATCCAAATTATTAAAACAATTAAAGGAGATTTAGATTTTGAGAACGGGGGCAGATATAGTCCCCGAAACGTCAAGCAAAAACTATATAGAGAAGTATCTTTTGAATTTTTAAAAAAAAATGTTTGATAGGCAAATTTAGAAAACGAAAAGTTATTGACTAATTGAATCATTTTTCTATAGGAAATATAATTTGGTGAACGCAATAACTTATCGGGGTGAACTAATTAGTTTGCCCTTTCTACACTTGTATAGATTTTCCTGATTATATTTTCAGACTGTGGAAGGTTAACCAAAAAACATGTCAAGACACGTTGTTCCTCCACAAAAAACCACATTCATTCAATACTACCTAGTCTTATGAATTCCACAAAAATGAATCTGATAAATGTTAGACAGACACCTTTACAAATTTATCGTTGGTATATTATACGGCGTTTTTTTTTTCGGTGGCTTTTATTCCGGCGGATTTTTTTCGTCGGCTTTTTTTTTCCGCGTTTTTTTTAGGCTTTATTTCCGTCTAACTCTTCCCTGGACAAATCCGGCGACTGTATCTTCTCCGTAAGCGTTAAAAGACCTGGCCTTTTGAAATGTATATCACATAAAAAGTCTGTTTCTATATTTTTTGTATTATCCTCATTTGCGTCGGATTGCGTTCAACCGGAATAGTTAGGTTAGCCAAGTTTTATTTGTTTTTGAAAAAATCGACAAACGAAAACTGAAACACCGTTGCGTTGGTTCAATTCAGGCTTGTTTCTCCCGCCTACTTTTATGTCTTTATCAAATGGAGTACAGCGGATCGGGCGTTTTATAGGGGTTTTTAAAGCCGAGAAATGTATGAAATTTACCATCCCATAAAAACAGGGACAAAGGTTTTTAGCAAGTTAGAATCATGGCAGAGATAAGGCCGAAGAGGTTTGGACTGGTATGAGGTGAATAATCCAATGTTTGTCGAGGACACTTCTGGTGTTCAATTCTTCTCAGTTCTCAGGAATTACTCCTCAGGGCACTCGTACAATTATTTGTTCGAATGTGGAAAGTACGATTATAACTTATTTTATGTGAGAAGAGATTCAGAAGGCTATATTATACAGTGCAGTCCATATGTATGGAATACATTCATTTTTAGCGTTATTATGTATTTCTTTAAAAAAATACCGATACAGGTCGATTTCTATTGTCAATTTACAGTATGAAAATAATACCCCCTTCTTGCCCCCCCCCTCTCAATTATGAGCACACCCATGAGAAAGGGGGTCGTGTGGTACCTTGTTCGAAAGGGATTTTCATTCTCTGTTCGGCAATATACAATTTTTCAAATTTGGTGCAATCATAACTAAGAAAATTAAGTCCACAAGAGGTTATCTTGACGATGGAAGATAGTGACTAAAGTTTATCTTTCAGTCGCAGATGATTCCACATCTGATTTTATGAACATCCTGTTTATATTTTCAACAAATCAATCTAAGAAAATTTATTTTGAAAATGTAAAATTTTGACACTTTAGGTAGAATTAAGGAAATAATGGAATTATTTTTCAATTTATTTTGCAATTAAATTAAATATTCTAAATTACCACCATTCACTTCTTGACAATAAGCAAGTCAATCTTGGAATTCTCGTACAACATTTTGTAGGACCTCAGGGGTTATGTTGTCAATTTCTTCCGTTATCCCAACTTTTAAAACTGCAATATTGTCTGGTCTATTGAAATATACTATTGATTTAAATTACCCCATAAGAGGTAATCGAGAGGAGTCAAATCGGGGGATCTAGGCGCCAATCAATCGTTTCACGTCTTCCAATCCACCTATTGGGAAAACTTCGTTCAAATAATCTCTAACAATACGTTTGAATGCGGTGGAGCTCCGTCTTATTGCACTTGGATCATTAACATGGGAAAAAGTATTTTTAATGTAGGCTGTAAAAAGTTCATCAAAAAATCTAGATAAACTGTGCCTTCAAAGAAATAATCGCCAATAATTTTGTTGTTAATGATACCAGCCCAAACGTTCACTTTTTTAGGATATTGTGTGTGAGCCTCACACATCCAATGAGGATTTTCTCTGCTCCAATATCAACAGTTTTGTCTATTAACCGTTCTATTTAAATAAAAAGCAGCTCATCAGAAAAAACAATTTTGTTTATGAACTGCAAATCTGCTTCCATTCTGTCCATCATCAGTTCACAGAATTGTTGCCTTCTATAGGGATCATCCTCATTCAACTCCTGAACCAACTGAACTTTATAAGGATGGTATTTTTCTTTATGTAAAGCTCTCAATATCGATGATTTACTTACATCATTGTCGGCGGCAAGTTGTCTACTTGTCATATGAGGATTTTCCTCAATCGCTAACAGTACATGTAACTTTTTTCCTCATCCAATTTAACATTTCGACCTGGTTTTTGAATAGTTTTTACATGTCCAGTTTCACGAAATTTTGTTTCAATTTTGCTAACGTTAGACTGTAAGACATGTTGACCAGGGTATTAATTATTAAACACTTCACAAACTTCCTTTTGAGTTCTTGTTTTATTACCGCATCCAATCATAATTATAATGTCTATTCTTTGAGTTTCGGATAAATGAGCCATAGTTAAATCAAATACACACACAAATATTTTTCGTGTGTCAGCAACTTATAAGTATCAAAATAACAGTAGTCTACTAGATTGACATTAAATTATTTATGTGGGTTTTGTGAATAATTTTTTGGTGTTTTGAACTACTTTTTCCTGACGTTTTAGCAAAACAGATAAGAAAATACCTGATTATTTCTTATGGGGTTATTTAAAATCAAAAGTATATTTCAATAGACCAGGCAATATTGCAGATTCAAAAGTTAGGATAACGAAAGAAATCAACAACATAACCCCTGAGGTCCTACAAAATGTCGTATGAGAATTGTCGTATGAGAATAAATTGAAAAATACTTCCTAAACATTATGTGACATTATTTCCTTCATTCTACGTAAAGAATCAAAATTATACGTTTTCAAAATACATTTTCTCAGTTATGATTGCAACAAATTTGAAAAACTTAATATTGCAGAACAGAGAATGAAAATCCCTTTCAAACAAGGTGTCACACGACCCCCCTTCTCATTTAAATTTTTTGAGGGGGTGCTCATAATTCTGAGGGGATGCAAGAAGGGGGTAATATTGTCATACTGTAAATTGTCAAATTGACAATAGAAATCGACCTGTTTCGGGTTTTTTAAACAAATACATAATAACGCTAAAAATGAATTTATTCCATACCTATGGACCGCACTATATACTTATTTCTCATGGAAACCACTTCGTATCTTCCGTAATTATTGGAGTAGAATTCTATAGCTTACAACGTCGTTAGAGATTCCTAAGATACGTCTAAGAATTTTTCTAGAAATTTTGTTGGTTAAAAAATTCACTGTTATCTACCTGTGTGTAATATACACTGCACGCAAGGGCAGATGAAACTGCAATTTTTCCGAAAAATAATATTACATGAGAGATGAGGCAAATTAGAATTTTCAGGAAAGAGGTATATCGGTAATAAATTTGATGTCGTTATCACATCTCCAGCCTGTATGTTACACAAGTGTGATGCCAGAGGATCATTACACTCATATCTGGGGTCTCAATAATTCTGCTGAAATTTTAAAATGTTCGGCTGAAATTTTTCAGAAAGAAAATATACCAGTCATTAATTAGATGTCCTGGTCACGACTCCTAAACAATATTCAATTCATATCGCCTCTATATCAGGACATAGTACTCGTCAAAATATGTGATTTTACCAAACATCACCAACATAAAAGTTGTCCACGACAATTTCATACAAGTTTTCTCCCACTGTATTCATAAAAAGTGTGTTCGTCGAACAGCATGATGATTTTTATACTGCCCAGATTGTATTATGAAAATTGTTCACTTCAATTAGGCGTATTTTAAAGTCACTGGCAATTTTTAACAATTGCAGGACGATCTCTACGATATAAAGTTTGTACCTTTCGATATTAGAATGAATAAGTTGTTTCTGTCTTATCGTCTTCCATACTTCACAGTGGCCTTTCTCGTGTGTAACGACGCATTTGAATTTTAACGGTTGGATTATTTTTCAACGAAAATCTCTTGACGTGTAATTATTTTAATCCATATGTTTCGTACTGTTTTTGAAATACAAAAACTCTGGAAACAGCGTATCGTTTTCTAATTGGCTGGTGATGCTGGTAGTGGCCTATCAGAAAACAGGTCACTGATAGCTCAACTGCTGTCATATAAATTCGCAAGTACTCAGCAAAATAAATTCGCCTGAACTTTACTTGAATTTTTTAGATCGTTGTTTTTTTGTAAAATAACATGATTTTACGAGATCTACATCCTGTTGAAAACGACTCAACTTTGGAAACACCCTGTAAGTACATATTGTTCGTCCGTATCCTCCCATATTTTTTCACACAGCGTGACGGTTTTCCCCATCTATGTCATGAAAGACATTTAATTTCTTTTGTACTATTGGAATTCTTCGCACAAGAAAACGTTATGTTCATGGACTCAACAAATTTTCAGCTGTTGAATATAATACATTTATCGGATTTTTTCTGGTGACAGCAATGCAAAAGGAACGAAATCGATTCGGGGATTTGGAATTTCATTCATTTTCCATTTCCTGAGGAACAAGAAAGGATAGTGTTCGCTTAAACGCTCCCCAGACATCAGTGGAGAAGAACAGGAATACGAATGGGGATTATCTGCTTGGAAACTGATCAGAGCAGTACCAAATTGGACTAACAGAATTTCAGCGAAAGTTTTTGGTTGTTTTTCCAAGTATTGTGGGTGGGAAATTGAAGAGATCATACAGAGTGTATAACTGCGTCCTTCCCCTTTCTAATAAACTGATTGACTTAAATCTAAAATTTATGAACTAATATTGTTTTCATTTTTAGTAAACTTCGACGTTTTCAAAACCCTAGGAATTTATATTACAATGCTTCCATAGTTGAAGTTTGAGTTCAGCTCTCCATAATCAGTCTAAGATTAATTTTTGGGGGGTTTCCGGAATGACAAATTGGAATGTCGAAAGCATAATATTGTCAGGCGTTTTACTTCAATTTCCATACGAAATTCGCTTAACAGGCACACCAGCTTGGAAAACATTCCGGAAATGTGTAAAATGTTATAATATCGTCGCACACCAAGTGAATAAACTCACATACGTGGCTATTACACTTTCAAAGTCCGGATTTCAAAAGACCAGTGTTGAGTCAGTTATGTTTCACGCTAAGATACATTTCTGGCACAATTTATATCATAAAAATATTTGTTTCAACAAGATTGGATTGAGTTATGGTTTAAAATTAACACCAGGTGAAGGATCCAGTTATACTTACACCATGAAACTATTGCATTGAATTCTGGTGGAGGATCCGGTAAAAACAGAGACATTTTCTTCTACAAAGCTCTATGCAATGTCATTCGATATACGGGATTTTATTTTCTGGGTGAGCTAAGAATATGATGAAATAACAATGCTGGAAACCATAACATTGGCTGGTACTGTATACAGGGTGTTTTCTAATAACATGCTTATATTTAAGGAGGTTATTCTTGGGTCCATTTTGATAAAAAAAAGTTCATATGAACATATGTTCTAAAGGTCTTAACTTTTGAACTACATGGTGTTAAAGTTTTAAGAAAAACTAATTTTTTATGATAACTTTGGTGTGACCTTATATATTATGCATCTTCTGTACATCAAAAGGCGTTTTCTGCTGTACAACAATTTTTTATTCTTGCCAGTTGCGTTCGTTTGGGATTTGCACTGAATCATTTCAAAGAGAAAAGTGATAAGCCACTGCTTTTTCTTAAAGTAAAAATCATTTTTGAAATCCGAAATGAGGATTTCCAAGAAAATCTGGTCTCCTGATTTTTTTTCGTTTGATGTACGGTTTTCGCAAAAAAAAATATTCATTTGCATCTCGCTAGCCTACTTACGAGAAAAATCAATGTCGGTAACTTTAAGCATAAATTTATTTAAGAAAATAATTTTTAAACGGTAAAATTATAAAATTAAAGTGATCTAAATACAATTTGGAATGCTAACAGAAAATTACCCTGAACGCACAAAGAAATAAATTAAATCAGATGTTCAAAATGTGAACCTCCTGCAAATATGCATGCGTTCTTTTTCTCAAGGACTCACGTAGTCTTTGGAAAATGCCGGGACTGTTTCTAATAGTCTATGATGCGATTTTTTAATATCATTGTTAATTATGACTTAAATACGTGACAACTAGATTAGGTAGACAACTGTCAAAACTGTTTATTTTTACAAAACAAAATCTGCTTCTTACCTGCTAGATACGTTTTTAATCCTTTCATAACAACGTGCAAATGAATGAATTTTATTTTTTTATGCGAAAACGGTACGTCAAATAAAAAAATCAAGAGACCAGATTTGCTCGGAAAGAAATGATTTCAAAAATGATTTTTACTTTGAGAAAAAACAAAATGATTCAGTGATAATTCCGCACGAACGCCTCTGGCGAGAATAAAAAATTATGTTGTACAGCAGAAAGTGCTTTTTGATGCATAGAAGATGCGTACTACGTTTCACAATAATATGTAGGGTCATACCAAACAAAACATCAAAAAAAAATTTTTTCTTAAATATTTAGCATCCTGTAGTTCAAAAGTTAAGACCTTTAGGATAATAAACTAGCATTCAATATATCAAAATGTTTTTATATCGCTATCACCAAAAAGAAAGAAACAATTTCACACAGCTACTATATCAACCATAGCCCAGTAACGGAGAAATTATAAGCCAAAGATCTGGGAGTAATATTTGATGAGAAATTAACCTTCAATATCCACATTAGAAACATTATAAATAGAGCATATAGACTACTGGGGTTCATTATCAGGAACTCATTTGATTTTCATAAACAAAAATCCCTAATAAATCTCTATAATGTATTTGTAAGATCCATTCTAGAATATGCATCAATAATCTGGCCACCGTTTAATGCAGAGGCAAAAAATGAGATCGAAAAAGTTCGAAAAAAAAAATTGAGATATTTATATCTTCTGCTAGATTTATCCTTAAAAAAATTAGAATCTAGACGCACTATGGCAGGTCTATTATTCCTATATAGTCTCATAAATGGCCAAATCAACTGCTCTCAATTACTAGGTCGCATGCAATTTTCAGTTCCCCAATACAACAGTAGAAATATCAACACAATACTACATGTCTCAACACCCCATTCAAACCTGGGACTAACTCCCCAATACACAGGATTTGTCAAGCTGCCAACCAATATCTCAATAATGTAGATATTTTCTTTTGCAATTATAATAACATTAAAAAACATATCAACGATCTTATTTTGTACTAACCGAAATTATATTAATTTGTAACACATTTCATATCATCACTGTACCCACTAACTAAAACTATTTTAATTTGTAAACATTTCATGAACAATGTTCACTACTATTATATATTTCGAAAGTAATCTGTAATTAGACTTAATGGCTGTTGATTATTAATGAATAAAAAAATAAAAAAAAAATATGTTTATGTGAAGTTTTTTTTTTAAATGGAACCAAGGATAACCTCTTCAAAAATTAGCATGTTATTAAGAAACACCCTGTATAATTATTCCAACATTCCAGTGGAGGTGTGGAAAATGCCTGATGGGGAAAGGAACGATGAAACATCGCCCTATATAAGAATTTCATCAAATTGCCGCTGCTATGAAAACACGTTCCCTTATCGAAATCTTTACAAGTTTTGAGGAATTTTCCTAATCAACTCACATCTTTACGATCCTCCGGAAATTTCGAATCTCTTACCGAGTCATTTACGTCTTCGACTGAAGTACTACTCCCTTTTATGTTCGACATGTGTTCTCGTCCGTTGAGGATTTCGCAATTCTATGCATCCTTCGAGAGTTTACACGGCATCGCTCGCACCCTTGAACCCGACGGACTCCCGGACCGATGGATATTGCAAGGGATTGACAAAGGCGCGTGGAAACCAGAAGCAATCGAAAGAGATATACGTCAAATTGATATTCCTAAGCAAAATCCAATACGTTTGATTTACTATTTCACTCAAAAATAACGTCGTATGCACGGGGTTTGATGGATTCTTTTAAACTTCCATCGGTGTAAAAGTAAATTACGTAGGCATGATAATGACGAGGATAAACTTTAACATACAAGACAGTATTTAATCGTCAAACGTCTAAAAGAAATAGGTGTAAGAGTGTAAACTACAGAGATAGTTGCTTTTAAACGCATTTTCGTTTCCTAGATTGTAGGGGTATCGATATGGCTCTTCACCCTCTCCGTACCTCGACCTATAAGGTCTTTTGTACATTACCCTTCATCTATTCAAGGCCCGGGATTTCGAGACTCCTTGTGAAGCGTATCAGTTTCCTGGGAGCTGAGTTCCTGATGTCTGAGGGCATTAGTGAAACCCCTTCGAGGAACTTAAGCCTTTTGCAGAACAGCGCTTGGCAGTCGCAAAGTAGGTGATTTTTTGAGGTGATACCTCAGAGGACAATGGCCAGTGAGTCCCGTTACCAGTTTCAACTCTTTCTTGTCCAACTCGAGGAGCTTTCTTTGGCGATGGGCTCAGAAGCCTTTTCGCTTGTCTTTGCCCTGGAACCTTGTTCCAGTGGGTTTTAATTTGATCAGCTTCCTAGCGCCGAAACTCTTCGATGATGTGGGCTTTGGAAAGACCACAAAAGGGTTCCGGGCCAGAAAATTGAGTGCTTGCGCCTTCCTTGGCAAGGCTGTCCGCTTCTTCGTTGTCTTTGATTCCCTTGTGACATGGCACCCACATCAGAGTATCCTGATTGTTCGTAGTTTGCACTCCCAAGTGTGTGACTTTAGAACTTTTAGTGCTGCTTGGTCTGAGGATTTAGATCTCTGCCCCCCTGAAGCCTCTTTCAAGGCATTCTTGGGCGCAAATTTGCTGTGATTCCCAGACAGGCTAACCGCTGCACTTTCTGCAGCTTGATTTGTGCAGAGTGCTGTTGGGTTTTTGGCCACCATACTAATGAGGCATAGGTGAGCATGGGTTTGATAATCGTTTGATATACCCAATATTTCATTTTCGGCTTCAAACACCATGTTTTTTTTTATGTACTGGTTCCCACGAAAAGGGATATCCTGTAATGTTCAGAGAACATCGTGGGAACCAAGGGAAAGAAGGTAGGAGTTGGTGTTCTTCTTAAATTTCTGGAGGTTGTATGCCTCGGGGAACACCTCCCTAGGCAATGAGTTCCAAAGCCTCGCTGTTCGTTGGATGAACGAGTCTTTGGAAAGTGATGTTCTGCAGGTCTCCAAAGTGACCACGAAGGGGTGTGATGACTGAACTTGACGGGTTAGTCTCGAAGAGACTGCCAAAGCAGGAACGATTGTTGATATTTCAGAAGAGCATCGCCCATGAAAATATCTATAAAATAGAGACAAATCGCCAACTTTTCTACGGTGTTCCAGACAAGTGAGCGAGTTTGTAAGCGAGGCATCACCGACGAGACGAATTGCCCTTTTTTGGACAGAATCCAATAGCCTCAGGATATGTTTAGGTGCCGCGCTTCAAATATGGGAACAGTATTCCAGGACAGGTCGGATCTGTGCCTTATAGATCATAAGCAGCTGAGTGGGGGTGAAATAACTCATGGCACGAAACAACACACCAAGTTTTTGAGATGCACTTTTGGCAATGGACCTCACGTGATTTTCCCAGGAAAGGTTATTGCTGATAGTAATACCAAGCATCGATATGGATGACTTCAGTGGTATGGTTACTCCTGACAAAGTTATGTTAGGCACAGTGAGATCGGATTTTCTAGAGAAAAGACATGCTTGTGTTTTGTTGCATTGAATTCTACCAAGTTATTAGATCCCCACTCGAGAATTGTTGCTAAGTCCATATTTATATTATTAACATTTCTTCCTCGTTCATTTCTGCTTTCACGGGCTGATATAGGGGCCCTGGAAGAGAAAGCGGTATGGAGGGTACTATCATCGGCAAAGCTGTGTACTGGACATGAAGTTGCTTTCAACAGGTCGTTGATGTGAAGTAGAAATAGTGTTGGTGCGAGAATAGATCCTTGCGGAACACCAGCATTTATGAGTAGAGTGTCAGATGAAACTCCATCGACCACTACATGGAGAGACCTGTTTGAGAGAAAACTAGCAAGCAGAGAACACAGCTGAGGGGGCAAGCCATAAGACGGAAGCTTGGCGAGGAGTCCCTGGTGCCAAACTCGATCGAACGCCTTGGAGATATCTAATGCCACAGCTAAAGTTTCTCCATACTTTTCAATAGATAGCTGCCATATATGTGAGACGTAAGCGAGCAGGTCACCAGTTGATCTCTGATGGCGGAAGCCATATTGCCTATCGTTGACAATTCCTGAGTCTTCCAGATATTTCATGAGCTCGATGTTGATGGCTTTTTCCATGACCTTTGAAATATGTGTTGCCGAAAACTCTGCGGCACGTCCAGGTTGCCGATGTAGCTTTGGGAAGAATATTTTCAATATGACTGGTCCATGTTAGTCTCTGGTTATGACGCCCAGGTAATTGACTTCATTGGAAAAAGTTAGCTGAGTTCCATTCAGGGTTAGGGATTTTAGTTCATACTTATGTGAATGGAACCAGCACTGTTTTGCTAGGATTCACACTTAGTCCCTCCTTTGCGCACCAGCTTCTGATAATATGTATCCCGTCATGTTTGCCCCTAATAGTGACGACCAGGTCATCGGCGTAAATAATAATAATAATAATTTATTGAATCCTTTAATACATGATATAGGACACAAAAAGGTAGACAAATAATCAAAATACCAAAATATAAATGTCACATATACACAGATAGAACTTACATTTTATCTCGAATTTAAAACAAATCGAATGTAAAATATAAATGTCATATATACAGATACAGAACTAACATTTTATCTCGAGTTTAAAATTCAGAAATGCTGTAGAAACAGTTTTCTTGCAGATATTTCGTCAATTTTGATTTGAACATATTTTTGTTTTGAATTTTCCTTAGATCAGTTGGAAGATGGTTGAAAAATGTAATTCCTGTATATGGCGGATTGTTCTTAAAGAATGATGTGCTATGAGTCGATATCCTGATGAGATAACATTATACATTTAAAAATATATATACATGGAATTTTGAGAACAGTGTCGTACATATTTTTTTCGAAATAACATTATACATTTAAAAATATATATACATGGATATGTTAAGATATTTAATCTTTTAAAATATTCTCTACAGGAATCTCTAATCTTTAGATTGAAAATGAGTCTGATGACTCTTTTCTGTAGAATAAATATTCTGTTGGAGTTGCTGGAGCTGCCCCAGATGTTGATATTACAGGAATGTGGGAGTAGATTATGGCATAATAAATATTGATCAGTTGAGTTATATCAAAAATATTTTTCAGTTGTAGAATGGCATAATAACCACTATTTAACTTTTTACAAACAGCATTTATATTTGCTTCCCATCTCATATCACTATCTACCAAAGTTCCGAGAAATTTAGTATTTTCAGAGAGATTAATTACATCATCCATCACTCCCAATTAAAGAAAGAACTAAAAGTTTTCATCAGAAATTATTATGATCAATTGCAGGATATCTTTGAAAATGTTTGAGCTAACCTGCTCTCTCTCTCTTCTTATTACCTCCCTCTAACCATCATTCTCCAACTGCGGTTTTAAACCTAGTAAGGTAGACAGTAGCATATAACTAAACGACCTATTTTAGTTTTTATGTTTTTATTCTATTATATATTATATAACACAACCAATATCAATCTGTAACAGCCACGACACAAGCCTAGCTTAGGTGGCTACATATTGTTTAATACATGCTTCTATGATAGGATTATTAATGATAGGATTATTAATGATAATTAGAATTGTAAATTGCAGGGAAATTATGTAACTGAATGATTGAATGACATGAAATGAATAAAATTACTTACTTACTTACTCTTACTTGAAAATTTGTTACAATTTTTGATCTGCGATAGAACTGCATACACACCGTTTTGTCTGAGTTCACAATTAAATAATTTTTTCACACCAGGTTGTGAATTCCTTTGACAATATATTCAATTTACCTTGGAGTTCCTCGGGACTATCAGCATCAGCAGCCAAAGTTGAATCATCAGCATAGAGAACTATACATTGTGTGCTTATATGAAGTGGTAGATCGTTTATAAATAATGAAAAAATCAGTGGACCTAAGATGGAACCCTGATGAACTCCCAGGTCCATAGAATAGAAATCAGACATATGCTCTTCAATTTTGACAGATATTTTTCTAAGGCGCATGTATGAGACGAACCACGACAGAAAGTTACCACGAAATCCTAAAGAGTAGAGTTTGCTTTCGATAATGTTTGGGTCAATGGTATCGAATGCTTTTGATAGATCGAAAAAGAGTGCTCCAACATATTTTCCTTTATCTATATAATCGTAAATATATTCACAAAAGTTGTAGGAAGCACTTTCAATCGACTTTTCTCGACAAAAACCATGTTGGTACTTTGATAGAATTTCAAATCTGGTTAAGAATGCATACATTTTGTTATAGACACATCTTTCAACAACTTGACCTATCACAGTCGGTACTGTTATTTGTCGAAAATTACTCATGATAGATGTATCACCCTTTTTGAAAATAGGGGTCACTAACCTGTTTTTAGGTAATTTGGAAATTCTCCTGACTCTATTGATCGATTTATAATATAAGGTAAAGGTTTAGCGATGTACACAGCCTTAAGAGTATGATTTTGGTGGATATACAGTCTATTCCAACTGAGTTAGAATTTTTCAGTGATCTAGGACATCACAGCTCAAAACAGGGAAAAAATAGAAAGTGTTAGTTTCATACATTGAAGTATAACCGTAACCTTGAGTCGTAATTCCAGATTCATGTAGCTTCACTATCAGATTTCGTTTCCTAAATTTTGAATTAAATCTATAGGGAAATGGCACCACATCCTGTGTGATTGAGTCTACCCAACAAAGAAAACTGACAAAATTCTATCGACTCTCCATAATTCTGCCACAAGTACACGTTAAACCTCACATTTCTGCGCATTAGAGAATGTTTCTTGTAATTGCATCACAAAACATAGTTTTGATATTTTCAGTATGGTGAGTAAGTTCATGATAGCCAATTTATATTTTTCGAATTGTCAGTTTCTTATCGCCTAGTAGGTGCTGGTACCTTTTTGCAAACCAAAACGAATAAATTACGAAATGATTTCGTATGCCAATTTTAATGGCGGTTGAAAGTACCAGCATGACAAATGCGATAAAATGAAATCGAACTATTCCCAATCAGTAAGAGCAATGTATTTGTGGAAAGGAAATAAACGCTGGGTTCGGATTATTTAGTGGATTTCTTTCCGTCGATTTCCCGAATGTGTCCGTCCAAAGTGGTAATACTTTGCCGTTTTCTTCCCCAGTGGCTGATGGTGGTATCTCTTGCTGTACTCTACAACGTTATTTTCGTTTTGGGAAGAGCCGTTTTCTGGGAGCTGAACAACAAGGACAAAATCACGTCGCTATGGTGGGCGCTGGATTACATCTGTGATCTCATCTACATTTTGGATGCTTTGGTACACGCACACGAAGGTAAGATTCACTTTATCGATAAAAGAGTTTTACCGTATAGACATTTTAATGCTACTTAATAAATAGAGTTTTTTTTTTTTATTTATATAAGGAATGTCGCAATGACAATTATGATTTGCTCGAAAATATATGTGGATATGGAAATCGTCTGCGTTTGAAAGATAAACTTTACTCACTAATCTTCCATCGTTCAAGATAATTCCTTGGAAGGTATTCATGAATGTATAGGCATCGTGCTTATGCTCCCTGAGAATTGCTGTAATACTTTTCTTACGAGTTTTTGCCTCTTGAACACGAATCCAGAAGAAGAAAAACGCGGCGGTATCGTTTCCGAGATATAACATTTTTTCTTTCTTCATTAGGTGATTTTTAAGCACCGTTTTCTCGCACAAAAATCACTCAAAATGCCTCCTTCTTTCAAACAGCATAAACTACGAACACTAAATCACTCATTTTCGGCACAACTTGTAGCCAATTCTATCGAAAAAATCCTCCTTCTTCAAAACATACATCCTAACCATCCTGGCATCATCAACAACCACCTAACCTGACCTCAATATGAGTCAGATGTCAGAGCTTAGAATGTATGTGTTGAAGAAGGAGGATTTTTTCGATAGAACACGCTGTATTTCGTGCAAAGTTGTGCCGAAAATGGGTGATTTAGTGTTTGTAATTTATGGTGTTTGAAAGAGTGATTTTTGTGCGAGAAAACGGTGCTAAAAAATCACCTAATGAAGAAAGAAAAATGCTAAGTCTCGGAAACGGTATGAGACCGCCGCGTTTTTCTTCTGGATTCGTGTTCAGCAGGCAAAAACTCGTAATAAAAGTATTACAGCTATTTTCTGGGAGCATGAGCACTAATCCTATACATTTACCGTATTCATGTTGAAAAGGGAAACATTCTCAATTGAATATGGAAACAAAAACCTGAAAATTGAAAAATCTACAATGAAAATGTAGTTATTTTCTTAAATATCTAACCGAAAACGACTACTTCCCCGGCTAAAGCCACGCTGGACATGGAATATATTTCAATTTTCAGAAATATATTTCTATTCAATATCCAATTGAAAATGTTTCCCTTCTTGGCAATTATGAACTTCTATAATAAAAATAATAATTTTATTCATCCCATGAAACAGTGCAACAGTAGGGATAGAGTAACTTCTACGTTGATGAAGAAATAAAATTCTGATCTAATTTTAATTTGAAATTGCAAATTTTCAGCACGATTATAGTACGCACCGCATTCACCCCCTTTGAGGCGTAGTAGGAGGTATAAAAATATAATTAAAAAGCCACCTGAAGAAGTTATAGTATAGCAAAACACGTGTAGTGGTTTTATAAACCCAATTCAGTGAAAATCATCAGTGAAGTGTCTTTTGGATTTAAATCAAGTATCGGCTCAATTCAAAACCAAATACTTCGTCAAAAATCTAGATAATACACATCACCAATAACTGTACCTTAAAAAAATCAGTCCCAATACTTTGATTATTAATGATACCAGCCCAAAGTTCCATTCCAATTGTTTGTGAACCTCCATTGGCTCATCTCCAACATCGACAGGTCCCGGCGGTTTGAATCTACTAGGATTATGTTAATCATTAATTCACAGGATTCTTGCCTTCGACCAAGATCATCCTCATTTAACTTCTGAACTAAACTCAACTTTATAAGGGGTATTTGTTTTTGTGTTAAACTCGCAGAATAGACGATTCACCACTTCATTGTCTAGTTGATTTAAGTGAATCTCCAACAATCTCTATCAGTGATTCTAATTATTTTCGTGTGTGAGAACTAATTTAGATATCTTGAATATCAATCGTGTCTCTGCGCTTCACGTTATGTACAGGGAGGTGGGTACAATTTTGTATAATAATTAAAAAAAAACAATACATCAGTTTCAACTCACCAATAATTTGGCAAAAAATACTTCAATCGACATTATTTGAGAAATTTTATTTTCAAAATTATTTTTTTTCAGTAATTAATGTACCAAATTAAAAACTTTACCAAATAGGGAATCAAAATCCCTTTCGAACGACGTGCCGCATGACCTACTTCCTAATTCAATTTTTTAGGGAGATGGGCCAGTAATAATTAAAATGGGGTGATCTTGGGGGGTACTGTTTTCATGCTGAAAATTGGCAGTTTTAAATTGAAATCGACCTATTTCAGGGTTTCCCCTAAAACCTTCATAATTACATACATATGGGCCGCACTGTATGATGTTGTCATAAATCGATATGATTTTTTTTCTAATTTCCAGTACAGACAGAATTTGAAGAAAAAAGCATCATTTTATTTTTGCGGAATTGAACTGTCGATCATTTTGGAAAAATACTTGGATTAATCTTTCAGGATTCTTGTGATTTTGTTATATGTCTGGTTGTAATATATCCGGTGGTGTATCGTCACCAACCACTTGAGTTATCAGCAGGCGATGGATTCTACGCAGAGTTGTTTGTACCTGCCCTATTTTGTTTTATAGGTAGTACAATGATATTGGGTTAAATTATTAAGAAAAATCGCTTGAATATAATTGAGAATTGTTTATTTATATATAATATATGATAATATATATATATATATATATATATATATATATATATATATATATATAGGAAAGTATCTCGACCGGCTTATTATTATAGAATGAGTATCTATCGGGGATTCGGTCTTGAAGAAGGTAAACTCTTTTTTGCTACCCGAGCTTTCGCAAATCTTTATTTGCTTTTTCGAGGGCTACAAAGTAAAAATATGGACATAAAAATATTTAAGCAATAAAGTATACATACTGTGCAATTTGAGATTTTCTTTGGACATCAAAGATTAGGAACATATTATATAAGTATAAAAGTACAAAGGAAAACTTAAAAGATGTTTTGACATGAAAATTTGATCACTGACAATCATTAATCATGGATGTCATACGAAATAGGTATATACAGAGGAGTTTTAATTCAGGTGTTTTCAAATGAAGAATGGTTTTTTGGTAAAAGTAGGTACGAATAGCATTACATAAAAGTAATTGCAGAACTTTAAAAGAAAACTCTTGTTCCTTAACTAAACATGTCATGGATAACGATCACATCATGAATTATGATTGTGCCAAAATCTTACATGTTGAAAAAAAAATTTGAATAAAAGACTTTTTTTAGAAATGGCTGAAATTAAATTACAAACTGATAATATGAATAAAAAACTGATATTGATAACTTAAGTAAAATTTACTCGTACCTACTTTTACCAAAAAACCATTCTTCATTTGAAAACACCTGAATTAAAACTCCTCTGTATATACCTATTTCGTATGACATCCATGATTAATGATTGTCAGTGATCAAATTTTCATGTCAAAACATCTTTTAAGTTTTCCTTTGTACTTTTATACTTATATAATATGTTCCTAATCTTTGATGTCCAAAGAAAATCTCAAATTGCACAGTATGTATACTTTTATTGCTTAAATATTTTTATGTCCATATTTTTACTTTGTAGCCCTCGAAAAAGCAAATAAAGATTTGCGAAAGCTCGGGTAGCAAAAAAGTTTACCTTCTTCAAGACCGAATCCCCGATAGATACTCATTCTATATATATATATATATATATATATATATAATTATATTATATAATAATATATGATATACCTAATTAATGTAA
Organism: Gonioctena quinquepunctata; assembly: GCA_018342105.1. Taxonomy (NCBI): domain Eukaryota; kingdom Metazoa; phylum Arthropoda; class Insecta; order Coleoptera; family Chrysomelidae; genus Gonioctena; species Gonioctena quinquepunctata. The sequence goes on from JAFIRS010000295.1 coordinate 810,386, forward strand.
AATTTAAACTTTATAAAAAGTTCAGTTTCTCGATAAAAGGTATTTATAAACGAAATTACTCACGAAGATCAGTTTCACTGTCGTCATCCAAATTGATAATAAACTTTTCTTTGGTAATTTTTTCTATATCCATATATGACTTTTCCACCTTTTTAATATGGGAAACACATTTGGCTCAGCTGCTATCAGGAATGTTTGCAGTTTCTGTTCGAATAAGAGCTACCACAGTTGAACTTAAGGTTGGAGAAGTATTATTTCTTCGAACTGCTGACTTAAGCTGATGCCATATATGTTCAATTTGGTTAAACATACAGTGATAAGGAAAAACTCTGAACACCGTATGTCCCAAGCTTTCAGCCAATGAATCACAAAAATATTTCTTTTTTATCGAATAACTGCTTAAAACTTCTAGTAACTGTTTTTGGGTACTTTTCCTCATAGTACATATCATTATTTACCATGTATTCTTGTATAGTGGCTATGGTGTCATTTGAATATGGTGCTTTATCTAGTCTTCGACTGTGGTAGCTAGGCATTATCCATGACGATAATACTGTTGGGTGGAATATTTGGTATGAGTTTATTTTGAAACCAGTCTTCAAATAATTCGGATGTAGTATCATCATAATAATCGACTGAAGAGTCCTTAATATTCTTTTCCGATAAAGACAACGCATTTGGTATAAAACCATTTTTGGTTCCTGCGTGAATTATCGTAATGCATTTTCCTTTATTAGACGGCGCATTAGTTTGGCACAAGTCAGATGAGTCTACCCAACTTTTGTTTGGAATATCGTGTGTATCGAACCAAGTTTCATCCAAATACACTACTGTTCTACCATATTCTCCAAATTCGTTTATTGCCAATAAATATTCAAATCTCCATTTCTTAAGGCGCACAGATACCATTAAGATTTTTCTGCTACTAGTGAGTTTTTTTAATTTAAATCCGTTTTGTAAAAGAGACTTCCTTAAAGTCTCTTTGCAACACTGGATACCAGTTTCATTCTTTTCAAGCCGTTGCATTAAAATATATAATGTAGGCCCAATTTGCTCTTTATAGAAGGCATATATTGTTCTTCGAATTATATCTACATCACAGCCATCTAGTTACTATTTGAAACACTGTGGAATACCGTGTTTTTGTTAAAGAAGCACTTTTTCGCACAGCTTGATCCTTGGACATTCCACGTTCCAGAAGGAAAGTATAAACATTTAATATAATTTGTTTCTCATGAGGGTGTAACATTTGTCGACTAGTGGTACTACGACCACCAGTTGAAGTACTAGCTTCAGGATGAGCCCACGGACGCCACATTTTTCACGACACAAAAATCGAAGACACTTTAAAAAAATCCACTGAAAACCAAAAAATAAAATAAACCTAAGTCTAAATGAACGATCAATATCCTTCATTTTGCTACCCTTAGGGATGGATTTTGTTGTTCAAATTGAAATGGGACCAACTTCGAACTTCCAATGAAAAAAAAATCATCGGAATCGAACCGCTCTGTGAAAAGTTGTGCGTGATCATACATGAAAAATAAAAATAAAAAAATATACGCGTCGAATAGAGAACCTCCTCCTTTTTGGTTTCGTCGGTTAAAAATAGACACAACTGACACAACGGAATATTAGGTAGGTAATGTTGTTAAACTTTCCCCCTTTTATTTCTGAAATTGGAAAGCGGTCAGTTCTCAAAACAGTCTTGTTTTACAAATCTGGTAGGTAATTTATTTTGTAACCGTAAATAATAATAATAATAATAAATGGACTTTATTTTACTTGGCGGAGTTTAGCTCATAGCTATTCTTCCACTCAACCAAGTGTGATTCAAATGAACAATGTCATGTACATTTATAATAACAATGATAATAAAAAATAATAATCATAGTAATGAATGTGCCTACCTCCAACATATTATTCTAATTATTGAAAGAATATTTACAGTCAAGAAGAGGTAACAAATGCAAAACGATCAAAGAAAGAGAGTGCATTTAATACACTCATAGAATCAGCCTAATATAATATCAAATAAATTATTTCACCTTATCATTATACAGTGACAAAAACGTTGGTACCTATATCGTATGAAATAAAAATAAAAAGAGAGATTGCGGAATCAGATTTCCCAAAAAATAATTTAAATGAAAACGAAACTTTCATAAAAACAGAAACAAAAATTTAGCATAAACATGTTAAACATATCGTGGCAAAAACAATGTAAAGAATAAGTGAAGATTCAGGCCTCCATAAATAATGTTACTTGAATCAAATGTGTTTTCAAAATTTCATGACGATTGGTGTGCTTCTTCCATTTCCTCAATCAGGGCTTGAATTTCATCCATGGTGGGTTTCATTATCCTACCTTTGATAAAAACACGAATTTTCCCGTCGATTGTCCAGACATTCTTTTGTCCGAATTTTTTAGCCAGTGCAATGACTGATTGATAGCGTTGGGGCGTAAGATCTTCTTTTATCGAAAAGTTAGTACCTTTCAATATGGATTTAGACTTAAAAATATGTTTTTTCATATCAAAACATTTAAGTTTAACCAGTACCACCTTATCTGATATTCTGTAGGTATGTTCTATATCGGCCTGTGCGACGTCTTTAATTTTCATAACATTTTTGAAAAGGTCATGGATATTTGCCAATAGATTTTCACTAGAGGAACTTTCGATTCCGAAAATTCTCAGTGAGCATCTGCGAGTATATTGTTCAAAGTGGTCGAGACGTTGGTCTAGCTGGCTAATTTTCTGAGTGTTTTGTTCAACTTGCATTTTGAACACACCCAAAGTCTGCTGCAGTTCGTCAAATTTCGACTCTATACTAGCAGATACATTTTCGGATACCTGTTTGATAATTTGTTTTATCGTGGACTCGTGTAACAAATCATTGGAAGCATTCCTTTGCGAGCGTAGTTCGAAATTTGTCTGAGATAGCGATGTCATATTGTGCCGCGGCATGACCGTACTTCCTCTACTGCTACAGGACAACTGATAACCCATAGAGAAACTAAAAATAAAGAGAGTTGTCAAACCTGCAGTAAAAGTTGGCACCACGTTTAGACAGTGGCGACATATCTCGCAACTGGCCGAACTAAGTACAGTTGGTAAAACCGATTGAGATAAGGCGGGTTTTTCAAATGTGTTACTTTTATATGATTGATATGGTATATATTTTATAAGTGATCGATTTGCCATTCTTGTATTCCATATGAATGGTTGTATTATATGAAATACAGGAATGGCAAATCGATCACTAATAAAATATATACAGTAATCGATTCGTAGAATCTGTTAGTTCGTTCGTGGTTAAAATAAAGTTTCAAAGTAAATCTTTATTTCATGATATCAAGAACAAAATTAAAGATCTTATAAAACAAGAATAATAAGTTGAACACTATAAAAACACATTTTATTGTATCTAGGACAAGGTACAACTACAGACAAAACAATAACAAAACTCCGAAAAACAACAAAATTAAAAATATTCTTCAGTCTTCATCAAATCAACCAAAATAAAAACAAATTACATTTACAACAAACCTTCAATAATTTTGTTCATTTATTAGCACAAAGGAGAACGAGTAGGTATACTTAACAAATACTCCAGTTTGATGATAATCTTCGTACTTCCTCAAATGGTGATAGGAAATGGAAACTGATGGACGGAAATAAGTATCAGTTTGTGAAAAAATTTCTGCAACTGATGGATGGAAATAAGTATCAGTTTGTGAAAAGCAGCTTATATTTTACCTTGTGAAAGAATATTTCGAGGAATTTCAGCGTCAACTCGAATAACAAAACATTCCATTTTCGACGTTGGGTTCATAATTCAAGTCCATAGTATAATTTCTATAATTAATTTTTCGATGATAATTAACAGTAGAATTATTCTGAAATTATTACGTGGTTTGTCATTTTCTGACAAATGTCGAAATAGGAAAATTATCATGTCAGTCGTCTGTTCATTGCGGGCAGCGCCTCCATGCGCGACTGGCCGTACCAAAAACTTGGTGGTCAAGATCGCCAATGTTTCAAACAGTCTCTTTATTTTTAATTTGTCTATGTGATAACCAAAGAAAATAGCTGATCGCCGACACGCTGACTGAAGTTGAGATTCTTATCAGTTGTTGATTTCAATCGCGCATGCCTGTGTTTGCCACCTTGGTCGTTGAAATACGAATTATGGCCGGTGATAGTTGTAGATAAATATTGATATATTTTACCTATTAGTAGGGTAGGCTTCAAGTTTGGGAATTTGATTACGCATTCATTTGAGAATAAACTTCACTAACTAACACTTGAACTTCTTATCGTTTTACTAAAACTGGTGTTAAAAAGGATAACTGAGAAGTTGCTGGAGGTAGCGAAAACACGTCTACTCAACACATGACATTCTCATTGAATAGACCATTATCGCTATAATCTCGTTAATAGCCCATTAGTACTAAAAGTCTGGTGGTCAGGTAAGTAAATTGTATTATTTACACACATTTAAACATATCCTTACCAAGGGTTCTAAATCAACCTTTTATCAAATTATCAAATACAAAACTGTCAACAAAACCAAAAATAATGGAGAGCCCACTATTATTAAAATGCCAAACATTTCATGAGATATTTTAATCCGGACCTGGGATTCTTTGAAGAGACACACACTTTTATTGCTTATCTATATTTCGAACAATAGATAATAATGAGGGTCGTCGGCTAATATTGATTTACGACCTTCTTAGATTTCTGGTTCTATTACAAAAAAGTCCCAATATCGCAATCGACTGCGTCGAGCGCGTGCTTTTCAGCTGTCTCTCCAGTCCCGGAGGATGTTTTTCGAGGATAGCATGCTGGTCCAGAATTGCGTGATGTGGCAGGAGACTGGAGGCACCCCGCAGACCGCGAATAATGGTTTCTGTATCGACAACTCCAGCAGAGAATTAATTAGCTCTTCTCTAATGAGAATCGCCACCAGAATCGATAAGAATTTGTTGTTGTTCGCCGCTGACGGGGCTGATTTCGTTTACTTTGTTGAATTCGTGTTTGGGTAAATGTCGGATCATTGGAAATTGATTTTTCAACCCTTTCCTCAAGGAACAGGGTCGCGTTTTCGGTTTGCACACACTTGTGAGTTACAAATCCCAACCAAACAGTTATGTAAAAAATCGAGTTTGATTCTGGCGGTTTAACCTTAAACGTATGTGCATTCCATCTTAATAACCGCCTTGCAAATGAAGACCTGATTGTCACATTCTGCGGAAAAAGAGTAAAACACAACAGCCACCCCAAATACCTTGGCGTCACACTAGACCGGTCCCTGACGTACAAAAGACACCTGGAGATAACTGGACAAAAACTAAAAACCAGGAACAACATAATCCGAAAACTGGCTGGGACTACTTGGGGAGCAAAAGCAGAAACACTACGAACGGCAGCTCAATCACTTGTTTTCTCAACAGCAGAATACTGTGCACCAGTGTGGTACAAGAGTTCCCACACTAACAAAGTCGATGTGCACCTCAATGAAACTATGAGAATCATATCTGGAACCCTAAAGTCCACCCCAATTCCTTGGCTGCACGCACTAACGAATTTAGCACCACCAGACCTGAGGAGACAACAAGCTACTGTTCACGAATGGAACAAACTACACGATCCCAAACACCTTAGAACTCTACCAATACCCATGATATTGGACAACGCTCCAAACTGCCGTCTCAAGTCCCGAAAACCCATTTGGCAAGATAAGGTATTAACCCATCATGAACCATTTCATATCGGAGAAGCTTGGAAAACCAAATGGACAACCAACCATGATTTCAACCATAATAACCACGAGGACCCTACCGTTCCTCTCCCAGGAATGCAAATGCCTAGGAAAGCATGGTGTAGCCTCAACCGCATCAGAACTGGCCACGCCAGATGCATGTCCATGCTGTACAAGTGGGGACTCTCGGACACCCAGGAATGCGAATGCGGAGCGCCGGACCAAACTGCAGCCCACGTAGCCAACGAGTGCCCAATAAGAAAATTTGAAGGAGAATGGAATGAGATCCTGAATGCCACTCCTGCTGCCGTGAATTGGCTGACCTCCCTGGATATCGACTTACCCATGACCTATGCCTCAAGTGTATTCGCATAATATATATATCTTAATTGTTTGCCAACCTGTAGAAGTGCTTGTATCTTCTTCTTTCTTATAGCTGTAAGTGAATTTGTAGATCGCCATACGATAAATAAATAAATAACCTTAAACAGTGCTGAAAACTATTGATTCTACGCAGGTTTACAGAAGACGTTCAAGATTAACTAACATCTGGATCATCTCTCGTTTCAACTATTTCAGCAGTAACCAAGCATTGAAAATGTTTTCTCTCTTATCGACTTTTCATGTTTTTCTGATGAGATAAATATTTCAAAGTTTTGGCGGGCTATGCGTTAGTGCATCAAGTTAGCTTACATGTTTTATGAAAATACTGCATTCGTTTCGTCTCTCAGAAAGTCACCCTTATACAAGCAAAATACTTTCAGGTAACACAATAGCAGCCCAACCTCCTCAATTCTGACGTGATATATGGCGAAATGAATGTCAAAGAAGAATGCGTGCTCGACCCAACGTCGCTGTTGAAATTGAATTATGCAAATTGCCGTATGGATGACAAACAGAGCCGGCAAATATTTGCCGGACAATATCAACATGGAGACCCATTTATCCGGAAGAATTATTATGATTCATAATTTTGCAAATTGTTTTTTGCGTAAACTTTTCCTCGATATAACTGTCGTGTCGGGTTGGACCGCTCCTTGAATTCTTTTGCGAGGGAATTTTTCATGAGTTATAATGAAGTAACGAGGAATCGATAATCTAAGGGACATAGTTGATTCAATAGTTCATGTATTTTGAATATTCGTTGTTCCTCCGTGTATTCTTTGTTGTTGATCTTTCAACACGATTCTTTTTCATTTGTAAGAAAATATGCTCTTCTCGCACATTTGTTTGTTTTATGATGTCTGCTGAAACGATCATCTGTCCATTTAAATCATCTCATGAAACATCAGCAATTATTCTGATTCATTATTGCTGTTCATAGGAGCAACGCGCGTTGTAATAAAAATGGTTTTATGCCATGTTTTTAGGGATTCTCAGGAGTATATCTTAATTAGATACTAATTTATTGTGGTTTGGTATGATCCAGAGGAATGCTATCAAACTATTATAAACCCAAAAAGTACACGTGGACTATTTGAAGACCACTACAAAACCCTGATAAGAGCAAATGCATTTGAATGCTGAAATCCTTCTATCCTCAGAAGTCATCAGTCAGAAGTCATCAGTCATCACACCCCTTCGTGGTCACTTTGGAGACCTGCAGAACATCACTTTCCAAAAACTCGTTCATCCAACGAACAGCGAGGCTTTGGAACTCATTGCCTAGGGAGGTGTTCCCCGAGGCATACAACCTCCAGAAATTTAAGAAGAACACCAACTCCTACCTTCTTTCCCTAGGTTCTCACGATGTTCTCTGAACATTACAGGATATCCCTTTTCGTGGGAACCAGAACATAAAAAAAAAAAGTGCTTCAAAACCTTCCCATAAATCTACTTGCTTCTTAGCGTTCTTTGAACTAAGATGAATTTAAATGTTACTTAAATTGATACTTGAAAAATAAAAAAAAATGAGGCAATTGATCTTTCCCAATTTCATCCCCTCTTTCCACATTTTTTTAGGAACAACTCACGGAATTCATTGCGTAAGTTGCCATTAGAGAAGTGTATTCATTTGATAGCTAAAACGGACCTGATTATGGTCAGTCAGTCGATTGTGTGGTTACAATTATTATAATTATTATCGTCCACGTTTATGCTCTGAATATTAATTTCGACCATCACAATCCATAATCTGGATTTGACATCCGCAGAATGACGAGACGTTCGCAAGAAAAATAATGATTCAGAAAACAGTCACTTGGGTGTTTTTGCATTTGAAATTAATTGAAACAGGAAAAATAAAAGGTTAGACAGAGATTTGCTCCATATCTGTGCAGAGTGGGAGTATTGTCTTCTTATTATACAGAGTGGGTAATTGAAAACGAAACAGCAGCTCTGTAGGTCGGCAGAACCGAATTATATAAAAACGCTCGGACACGTCAACTACATTTTCGAGGGGGACATCGTTCGCGATGAAATTCACCCGAAATACATTCCCTCCCTCGGAGCTGTGACTGCCACCCCTAAATTTTTCAATGGCAACATATGGCAAGTGATACCTCATTTGAAAGGTATTTTCCTTCTTAATATCAAACAACGAAAATAAATTAATTCTATCGATTCGTTTTCGAGATATAGGAACTTGAAGTTGGGAAATAACTTTTTATTCACTCAATCAATAAAAACAATATCTGATAAAGCAACTGTCACAATAATTATTTTTGTCAATGAACTAAATGTTCAAACTGTCTAGCACCCATTTCCATACCATAGTAAAAGTTCTGTTCAAAACGAGATCTCACATTTCGTAGCATTTCCGGCGTTATTCGACGGCATTCTTCAATAATTCTCCTTCGTAAATCTTCCAGAGATTCTGGTTCGGTTGCAAAGATTTTGTTTTTCAAGTGACCCCACAGGAAAAAGTCGAGTGGGGTTAAATCTGGAGATCTGGCTGGCCACTCTATAGAGCCTCTTCTTCCAATCCAACTTCCAGGAAACATTCTATCCAAAAACGCCCTAACAGGCTGTGCATAATGTGGAGGTGCCCCGTCTTGTTGAAATATCAAGTGGTCTTCATGGTAACGATCGTCATTTTCAATGATTTCTACTAATTGTGGATAAACAAATTAATTCAATAATTCCAAATAAGTTTCTCCTGTCAGGTTACCGTCGAGAAATACTGGTCCAATCAAACGGTCCTCAAAGATACCGGCCCAGACATTGAGTTTTTGGGGAGTTTGAGTATGGACTTCGTGGAAAACATGTGGATTGGCATCTGACCAATAACGACAATTATGACGATTCACAGTCGAATTCAAAAAGTATGTAGACTCATCAGAAAAGCAGATGTTGAAAAGGAAATTATCGTCAGCATCTATTCCCGTAGTCATAATTTCACAAAATTCCTGTCGCCTATCAAAATCATCTTCATTCAATTGGTGTACCAAATGTATTTTGTAGGGGAGGAATTTATGATGTTTCAGGATTCGGCGGATACTGGTTCCACTGATATTGGCAACACTAGCCAATTTCCTTGTGCTCAATGTTGGGTCTGCATGAACTTGTCCTAAAAGTGCAACTTCAACAGCTTCATTTCTCAACGGAAATTCACGTTCTGGGTCTCGTTTCTTGTTGGCTACTGATCCAGTTTGACGAAATTTTTGCACTAATTCTAGAACTTATTTTCTAGCAACAAGTTTATCTGGATGTGTTTCATTGAACAAATTAGCTGTACGGTTACCGCACTCATCATTTTTTTTTTAATTGTTATTATTTCAACTCTTTCCGCGATCGTATACACCATTATTGCGGAAAGATATTCAGCAGCTTTAGTCAAGTAATTCACTTTAATGTCGTTCAATCAAAGATCAGTTCGACACTGATAGACGCCCACAATTGCGATTTGGCGAAAAAAATTATCTCATACATGTTTTTGTTGTACTCGCATTTGAGTCGAATTCGAGAAAACGTCTTTTTATCGATTCTTAAGAACCTTAAAAAAATTTCGATCAAGTAAATGATGAAATAAAAATTTGAAACGGAATTGCATGTTATTTGTTGGTAAACAGTTAGATCATTTAATTCCTTGACAATGATGATTATATTTAAACAGTTGCATTGTTAGATGTTATTTTTATTGATTGAGTGAATAAAAAGTGATTTCCCAACTTCAAGTTCCTATATCTCGAAAAGGAATCGATAGAATTAATTTATTTTTGTTGTTTGATATTAAGAAGGAAAATACCTTTCAAATGAGGTATCACTTGCCATATGTTGCCTTTTAAAAATTTAGGGGTCACAGCTCCGAGGGATGAAATGTATTTCGGGTGAATTTCAACGCGAACGATGTCCCCCTCGAAAATGTAGTTGACGTGTCCGAGCATTTTTATATAATTCGGTTCTGCCGACCTACAGAACCGCTGTTTCGTTTTCAATGGCCCACTCTGTATAAATAGCCACAAACGTTCGAGATTTCACGGCCAATCGGCCAATAGCGAACGCGTGATCGGGGTTGTCAAACGCAGCAGGTTCGTTTACATCGAGAGTGAACGGAGTATAGAATAGTTTTGCCTTCAAGTCTAAAACTAGACTGAAACTTTTTTTTGTTTTGTTCGCAGGTTACTTAGAACAAGGCCTATTGGTAACGGAGCCGCGTAAACTGCGCAACCACTACTTCCAGTCGAAGTGCTGGCGGACGGACCTCTTCTCCGTGCTGCCCACGGACTTGGCCTACTTCTGGTGGCCGCCCTTCGAGTGCGACAAGACAGTACCGTGCCCCGTGATAGTGCGCCTCAATAGACTGTTCAAACTGCCCCGACTGTGGGAGTGGTGCGAAAGGACAGAGACGGACACCAACTACCCAAACGTGTTTAGGATTTGCAAAGTGGTACTGGCCATTCTGGTACTCATCCACTGGAACGCATGTTTGTATTTCGCCATAAGTTACGCGATAGGCTTCGGCACCGATAACTGGGTGTACAATTTGGAGGGGCCGCAAAATTCCACTTTGGCCAGGCAGTATATTTACAGTTTTTACTGGTCGACTCTCACCTTGACCACCATCGGGGAGACCCCGGTGCCCGAGAATGATGCCGAGTATTTATTCGTAGTGGCTGATTTCTTGGCCGGTGTATTGATTTTCGCTACGATAGTGGGTGAGTGAATGAATGCTATAACTGTTTCCTCCGGACTTATTTCATTCAAACATTCCGGATGAATAATATCTTATGCAAAATACCAATGTAACGACCCAATACAGGGTGTTGTTTAAATAGAAACCCCACACTTTAGTTTACTTGGTTAAGATGTTGTTACCAAGTTTAGGAAGGGTGTGAATAATTTATACAAACTCACTGAGGAGATTTTTATTGAGAGGCAGATAAAAATGGTTCCCCCGGTATATAGATGTTATAAATATTTAAAGAATTGGAATCGTTCAAATTGTGTACCTCGCCACTATAGTTGAGGATACTATGCAAATAATTGAAGCACTTATAAAAACAAACTATATTAATTAAAAAAAACTTCGTTATAACAAATAAATTCACTGTATGGTATGATATTCCATCCATACAACTTCAGTACTTCCATAGTACTGAATACCAGTTCCAAATAATGTAATACAACCTGTATAATAATGTTATATAACTGACAGTAGTTGTCAATTTTCTAAAGTCCCTGTATAGAAGAACTGAGATTTCAAGAATCTATCAATTAAAAAAATTAATTTATAATGAACAATTTTCATATGAAATAATCTGTCTAAGCACGATATAAACTAAATTCAGCTTTCAACCACACTGTATATAATATCTAAAATTTTATCAATATAACAATCTAAAAACACAAGGAAACTATGATGGAAAAACAAGTATCATTCCAAATAACGATGATTTTAATTAAAAATTCCACTAAATGAGTCAATAAACAATAATGAAAAATCTATTTTGTTTTTGAATGAGCCCGTACCATTCAACGAAACTGGATGACTAATTCATAAATATTTATAAATCTTTACACACACTGGATATAAAATTAATTTGATTCAATAATAAAACTGTGAATTAATTCTAGGTATAGATTCACATTAACAACAATAAGTCAACATATAACGAAATGTATTACACGATGGAAGCCTTGTTTTTATACATGATGTTACAAATAACTGGAGATTCTATAGAGTAGTTCAAAGTGAATTTAATTTATTATTTGAAAAAAAAACAACAAATGACCACATAATTTGAGTATGTGGTTAAAATTTCATAAATAGCATTTTCATCTTGGGTAGAGATTTCGTAGAAAATCGAATATTCTATTCAATTGAATAATAGTTGGACAAGATCTGACATGCCAAATTACCTAATACAAAACACAAAAATAAAGCTCACCCTTTTTCTACGGTTACAGATTCTGGATTTTACACACAATATATTTATCAAGCGATTTCTAGATTCTGATTATTAATTATAAATTTCTTTACTATTTTCTTAGTTATTATTTTTAAGCAATTAAATACCGAATATTTCCTCGACGCGCACTGATTCTAGGTAAAACATTTTCCCGTTCCGATATTCTTATAACACTTTTAAATATACATTTCAACTATTTCTATTTGACAAAATAGTTGGTAATACGAGCTATGTACTGAGCTGCGAATTAACTGAGACTTGAATGAGATGAGTGAGCTGGGTGAGACTTGAATGAGGGTGAATTAATATTTTTATTCCTTTTTATATCACACTAGTGGACGATCCTCACCCCACGGTGGGCTATTTATCTACCCACATAACAGGTCGTGATGACAGGTTTTATTATTATTTATGAGTTTAATTTATAGTACTCGCTTTCCGGTTCAGAAAATCCAGTTTTTATTTTTTAGGCTATTTTAGAGTGGTTATTTCTCACACTACGATTATTTATGGTCTTTTTATAAATAAAAATCCGAGTTTTTGTTATCTCTCAGCAGGTGACATTCCTAATATTGTCAACACTTCAAAATGTTGTGGTTTTTATTAGCTCTAATGAACCTTAATGATGTATGATGGCATTTTGTTTTTTTTCCTATCCCTGATTTATTCTTTAACATCATGTGGTAGCTATTTTCGTCTGCATTTTCGACTTCTTAGAATGGATTATTCGTTCAAATAACTTTTCATATTTGATGTGGCCATTTCTTCACATATAAATTCGTTGTATCTATATATGTATATTCTCGGGTCATAATAACACCAATATTCCCACTTTGATTTGGAATAACAGACTACAAGAGTAGCAGAACCACCCCGAACAAAAAACTTGTTATCACAACAATGGCCAAAATTCCTCAACGAGTTGTTTACGATATTTTTTTTGCATACCCCACGTTGCATAAACATTGTGTAAATATAACACTACAAAATGTACGCTCACCAACCATCCAAACATGACCTAAAACGATTTGTTGTTGTTGAATACTGGTATTTTTCATGCTCCCAACAGGATAAAATACTAACTAAAACTTTCCAATCAATGTTTTACAATTAAAACTCATACCTACATACTCAATGAGCATAACTTCTAAAAATGCGATTTGAAAACAATGGATAAAATGATAGATACGTGATAAATATTATGAATAGATGTTGCCTTCAGGTATATTTGAGTGTTATGCTTGGTTTATGCAACGTTCCCAAGAACTAAGCGAACTAATAACTAAGGATTCAACACTAGCAAATCAATGAGCGCGTTTATGGAATCCCTACTAGTACTAAGAACTAAGAACCATGACTAGAAAGTTGCCCAACTTTTAACTAAGAACCAAAGTTCTTAGTCAAAAAAGGAAGTGCGCATGCGCCGAATGAAAATTTTTGACAGTTGACTTTTCAAAAGTATTAATGAGCAAAAAAAATAGTGCAAAATACGTTTTTCCTTTATTACAAGTCATTTTCCAAATCGTTGTTTTCAATTCGACAGCTTAGGGTATTTTAATTTAATAGTTACATTTATGACTGTCAAACTTCAAATTATCAAATATGGTTGGAGCATGCGCGAATTTCTCCACTAAGAACTAACCAAGAGAGTGCATAAACACTACAGCATTCTTAGGTATAGTTCTTAGTTACTAGTTATTAGTCTTAGTTAATGGGAAATGTTGCATAAACCAAGCATGACTCATCCAGTCATGTTGCTTGATCGGAGGTTAATACACAAAGAATTCATAATACGGAAACTATAATGCAACGAACTCGTGTCAGTATTGAAAAAAATTAGGTAATGATTCATTCATCCAAATCACAATCATCTGAACATATTCCCTTTCGTGTCGTTTCATTATGGCCAGTTCTCGCAAAGAAAAAATCATTTGCGATTTGGGCTACTTACAGATCGTTAATCATGGAGTGATATTGGATACGAAATCTATAGAATCACTTCGGCCTTACAATTTCTCCCGTGATTGATTGTTATTCAGCTGGGGATTTATTAATACCGACTGAATGGAATCATCCTTCATACGTTTGTTTTACTAATATTAATCTAGTTTTAACGAGGAGCTGAGATTCACTGATTGAATGTGTTCGATTTACAAAGAACCGAATGACTCTCTTATTTTCTCTGTTGTTTCAAATTGTCGCCACTATTTCATAAACGAGATATCGAAAATAAACATGAGATAGAGAACAGCGCATTTCAATGCGCCTTTTTCCGGAGAATAGTATGGCAAATTTGTCACGAGAGGCAGCACTTGTGGTAGGGACAAACATCAAACCTTCTCCATTTAAGATACTGTTATTCAAGTGATACACTTGCATTATATAAAATAATTAAGTACAAATATCACTCACAATGCCTCCTTCTTTTTACCAGCTTAAACAACAACACCAAATCACTCATTTTCGGTACAACTCAGTACAAAATATAGGCGATTTTATCAAAAAAATTATAACTTTTCACCTTTGACAGATGAAATTTAGTAAATGTGAAAAGTTAGGTTAGGTGTAAATGTTGAAGGAGTATTTTTTCGATAAAACCGGCTACATTTTGTGCAAAGTTGTACCGAAAATGCGTGATTTGGTGTTTGCAGTTTAAGCTGGTAAAAAGAGTGATTTTTGTGCACGAAAACGGTGCCTAAAAATGACCTCGTGAATCATATTCACTGTAATTAATTAATTTTTTTAGCGAAAATTTTAAGATTGACAAGCAAGCCAACGTTTCAATGTTGCTACATGATTATCCTTCACATTTGCAAATTTTAATTTGGCTCCTGGAACGTCGTCCTCTGTCAAAAACATGTTTTTGATGTATTTTATAAGGTAATGTTTGTCCCTACCGGACTACTAGCGCTACTAGTGGGGAATTTTCGTACTTGAGGAAACAGGCCCATTAGGTTGTTATATTAGGTCATCGCTAACGTCCAAATAATCGTATAAGCCCGAAAGTGAGAACTTTGAAGCTTTGCGGAATCTTTTTAAGAAACGGGGCCATTTTTTCACAGGAAACATCGGCTCCATGATATCAAACATGAACGTGGCTCGGGTAGACTTCCAGAACCGCATGGACGGCGTGAAGCAGTACATGGCTTTCAGGAAGGTGGGGCGCGAACTTGAGGCGCGAGTTATCAGATGGTTTGCGTACACGTGGGCTGAAAGCGGGGCTCTCGACGAGGAAAGGGTGCTGTCCGCACTGCCTGATAAACTGAAGGCGGAAATCGCCATCAGGGTGCACCTGGAGACGTTGCGGAAAGTCCGGATTTTCCAGGATTGCGAACCGGGCTTGCTGGAGGCGCTGGTGCTCAAGCTGCGGTTGCAGGTGGGTCATTATTTTCAATTACACAATATTACTTAGCATCAATCTAACACTAGAAATCGATAGATATGTGTTTAAACCGTAGAATATTATAATAGTCTACTCGACAAGTTGAAAATGGTCTAAAATAGAGATACTGCTCTTAAAATTATGTGTGATAGCTCATTGGATCCGGAATAACGCCTAGAAAAATGTGCCAAAAGCGTGTATTAGCATATAAAAAATTGCAAAAGTTATAAACAATTGAAGATGAAAAAAAATGGCATTTCGTTTTTTGCCAATATTTCATAAACTATTGATACTTGAGAAATTTCAAAAAAAGATTCTGAAAGAAGAGGAAATTTCCATTAAAAAACTCCATGCTCCCGGAACTCTATCTCCATTATATATAATTTTAATTTAACGCTGAAAATGGGTCTCCGAGCGACATTTTTAATTTGCGCGCGCGGCGTCAAAAGCGAGTACGACACATTAATTAATTTAAGGTATTAATTATTTTTTTTATTTGAAAAAATTATGGTGCATTCGGAACACTATATATAATTTATTCCCGTTGGAAATTTCAGTTAAAGTTAATTTTTCAACAAGTTAAACGATTGTTAACTAACAAAATTTTCTCAAACTTCTGTCTTAATTGTAAATGAAAAAAAAAATGTTTAAATAATTGTCGTAAAAAGTTTTCGCTTCGTAGAGCCTTTCTTATATACATTCTTAACAAGATCACGCCATAAAAGTTAAAAAAATATTCATACTTTGTTTATAATAATTTTTACTTCTAAAAACAAAATTATTTGCAAAAAAAAAAACGCTATTTGTTGATAAAATTTTTATAAACAAATTGATTATTTCAATATTTTTGTTTTTTTTTTTCCAACTTATTATATTAATATATTATGATTTTTGAAAAAAAATATTTCTTTAATAACAATTTGTAATTGTTTATAATCGTTTTTTTTATATTTCTATTGTTTAAATAACTAGTTAAGAAATTATTTTGTTTCTAAAAATCATAATTGACAGGCCTTTATAAAGTGAAAAAAAAATATTTTTTCATCAACAATTCCATTGTTTATTAACTTACCAATTTTTATAAACAAATTTTTAACTTTGGTAATTTTTTTTTCTGGAAAAATTTTTTTCTATACTTTGTTATATATGATTGATTTTTAAATTTTAGAAGTTTCAGAAAAAAAACTAACAAAGTTAAAAATTTGTTTATAACAAATTAGTAAGTTAATAAACAATGGAATTGTTGATAAAAAAATAAAAATTTGTTATTTTATAGAGGACTGTCAATTATGATTTAAAAAAAAAAAACTTATCTAATCATTTAAAAAATAAAAATATAAAAAAACGATTATAAACAATTAAAAATTGTTATTAAGGAAAAATGTTTTTTCAAAAATCATAATAATTGTAATATAATGAAATTGGGAAAAAAAAAATTCAAAAATATTGAAATAATCAAGTTGTTTATAAAAAATGTATCAACAAATGGCGGGATTTTTTTGTTTGCAAAACAGATTATATATTGTATTGATAAAAAAGATAATATGATGATTAAGAAAAACATATTATTTCAACAACATTACTTGGATTTTTTTGTTTTTGTTCAAGTACAAAAATTATTATAAACAAAGTATGAATATTTTTTTTAACTTTTATGGTGTGATTATTGAATGAATGTGTTTTTTATTGTGGAGGAACAACGTTTCTTGACATGTTATTTGGGTAACCTTCCACAGTCTGAAAATGAAAATATAATCAGGAAAATCTATACAAGTGCAGACTGTGGAAGGTTACCCAAAAAACATGTCAAGAAAATATGGCGTGATCTTGTTAAATATGTATATAAAAAAGGCTCTCCGAAGCGAAAACTTTTTATGACAATTATTTAAACATTTTTTTCATTTACAATTAAAACAGAAGTTCGAGAAAATTTTGTTAGTTAACAATCGTTTAACTTGTTGAAAAATGAACTTTAAGTGAAATTTCCAACGGGAATAAATTATATATAGTGTTCCGAATACACCATAATTTTTTCAAATTAAAAAAAAATATTTAATACCATAAAATAAATTAATTAATGTGTCGTACTCGCTTTTGACGCCGCGCGCGCAACCTAAAAATGTCGCTCGGAGACCCATTTTCAGCGTTAAATTAAAATTATAAATAATGGAGATAGAGTTCCGGGAGCTCGGAGTTTTTGATTGGAAATTTCCTCCTCTTTCAGAATCTTTTTTTGAAATTTCTTAAGTATCAATAGTTTATGAAATATTGGCAAAAAACGAAATGCCATTTTTTTTCATCTTCAATTGTTTATAACTTTTGCAATTTTTTATGTGCTAATACACGCTTTTGGCATATTTTTCTAGGCGTTACTTCGGATCCAATGAGCTATCACACATAATTTTAAGAGCAGTCTCTCTATTTTAGACCATTTTCAACTTGTCGAGTAGACTATAAGGTGAATTGAAAATTCTTATTTAAAAAAGGTAGTACAAAATTCCCTGGTCTATAATGTTTGAATTATTAATGAAGCCGAGTTGCAAAATGGATACTGAGATGTGTCCGTTTAATGCAGAGTGTACTCTGTTTATGTTTACAGATCCATTAATGAAAGCAAATTTAATTGTAAAACGTCTATGTAATCAGACATTTACCTTCGAAAGCCTGTAGATAGTGCTTATATTTATTGCGATGAAGAATAGGGCAACGATAAAAAAGCTATTGCAAGCTTTTATTGAGATGCAGTTGTTTGTATATATGTAAGAAAATGTTCCAACTCAATTATCGTCTACTTTCCAAGTACACATATATATAGTTTAGGTGGCGAGTTCATAAAATATTACTAATTAGTTAGAACCAAATGATCAATGGGGTTTAATACATGATTTTATATTCTCGGTTTGTCAATCAACTATGGGTTGAAGTATCATGCATTTTTCAATATATAACACCAATTAAATAAAATCAAAAAATTCATGGGTATATAATAGAATTGTAAAAAAAACAAGTTTTTTTACGAAATGGAGTCCACCCTAAATCTAAAGAGAAAAAGACCTGATTATTTCAACGAATTTGAAGAAAAAAAAGCCAATTATGATTGGAATCGGGCTATAACCACAAAACTCGTGGCCATCTTGAATTCATGAATTTTGACAAAAACATCATGATGTCCGATCCCAAAAACCCCCACACACCAATTTTCAATGGAATCGGGCTATAATCACAAAACTCGTCGCCATCTTGGAGACGCCATGTTGAATTCGTAGATTTTTGACAAAAAAATATTGTTCTTCGGAGATCATGATTTTTTGCCAAAATTCACGAATTTAAGATGGCGGCACCAAGATGGCGACGAATTTTGTGGTTATAGCCCGATTCCAATAAAAATTGGTATGTGGGGGTTTTTGGGATTGGAGATCATGATTTTTTTGTCAAAATTCAAGATCGCGCCGAGTTTTGTGATTATGTCCCGATTCCATTCAAAATTGGTGTGTTGGGGTTTTTGGAGTTGGACATCATAATGATTTTGTCAAAATTCATTAATTCAAGATGGCGGCCCCAAGTGGCGTACGTGTATTGTTATTATGGCCCGATTCGGAGATTATAAATTTTTCTCAGAATTCAATAAGATGACGGATTTCACGAATGACTGAAAATAATTGAATAAAACATTTTAAGACAAGTATTATACAAATCCACTTAAAAGGACAAAACAATTTCTTTGGTTGAACCGCATCTGGAAATTTGATAATTTCGAGATTTCGGCTAGAATCGAAAGCTAGGGAGTAAGCAGATTGAGATCCCGGGGTTAAGTCACAAAATCCTAAACCCTACCTAAGTGAATATATCTGAGGAGTAGGCACATTGAGGCCTCAGTATAAAATCACTTTCTTTCCTTCTTAAGTGACTACACTACACGATTTCTATATAAAAAATCCGACTGATGGAAATAAAAAAATATACAATGAATGTAAACAAGAGTATCATATTATCTTAGAAAATACTAGAAAACACCAATACAAATTTTTTTTATTAAATACGAACAACAGCAATAAAACTACATGGGAACTCATCAACACTGAAACAAGTAGAAAACAAAAAGCAAAAATTTACCCTCAAAATTTATCAGCAAATGAAATAAATGATTTCTACGTAAATAATTCAAAACCTCTTGCACAAAACTCTTATCGGACTGACAAAAATGCATTAAATTTACTGGACAAAAACCAAAACTCGGTAAATACAGTTTTTCTGGTCACAGATGATATTAGAACACTCATTAACAAAATGAAATCCAAAAAAACAGAAGACATATACGGTTTTAGCATATTTATAATAAAAAAATCTGAAATGTATTTATTGGAACCTCTCGCAGAAATTATAAATGCCTGCTTCAAGGAAGGAGTTTTTCCAGAAAAATTATAAATGGGTAAAGTAATTCCTGCCTACAAAATAATTTTCGACAGATATCGATTCTCCCCCAGCCTTCTCCAAAATATGGGAAATGGCAATACACTCAAATCTGTTGTCTTTTTTGGATTCTCATAAAATTATATCACCACATCAATATGGATTCAGAAAGGGGCTGTCCACCGCTGATGCAGTACTCTCCTTAACAAATGTAATCAAAAGAGCTTTCAATGACAATAACAAATATTTGACTCTACTATCTGATCTGACATCTGCATTTGACTGTGTAAATCACAATAATATTATTGGAATAACTAAATTTCTACGGAATACGTGGCAGCGCACTAGATATCATAAAGTCATACTTACACGAAAGAAAGCAAATTGTAATTAAAAGCGAAGACCGCAGTGATACAGCTATTGTCAAGAGAGGAGTACCACAAGGATCAGTCTTGGGCCCCCTTCTGTTCTTGATATACATAAATGACCTACCCTTCACTATGAATTCCATTAACGTATCAACCATAATGTTTGCGGACGATACAACTTTTGGCATTGACATGGGAAAAGAGGAGGATACTGAACTCGTCCTTTCACTTATCTTGGAGAAGGCTAGGACCTGGTTTGAACCCAATGATATGCTATTAAACGATAGTCAAAGTAAAAGCCAAACTTTTATAAATTTCACTTCTGAAAATGCAAATGACCATTGGGGTCATATTAGATGCTAAGTTGCAATGGTCAGAACATATAAATGTGTTATGTGGAAAACTCTCAAAAACAGTGTTTGCTATCAGAAAAATTAGTTACTTACTTGGAGAATCAGCTGCATACACAACCTATTTTGCAGCACTGTTTCACTCTGTTCTAACATATGGAGCCCAAATATGGGGAAATGCATCAAACTGTTATCTACAAAAAATCTTAATCTTTCAAAAAGCTGCCTTACGCAGAATAAAAAAAGTAAATTGGGATGCCAGCTGCAGACCAATATTTGAGCAACTGAAAATTATGTCCATATTCTCGACTATTCTGTACCAAAACCTACTGTTCATAAAAAAAAACTTGAATGATTATCAAGCACAATCCGATCTTCACAGACACGACACAAGAAATAATTCTATGCTATTGCAACCACAAACTAGATTACGCAGACACACAAACAAAGATATTGAATGGTTCAATTCATTACCAACCAATTTTCGTAATCTGTCACTTTCCAAATTTTCAATAAAATTGAAAAAAATCTTGGCTGAAAACTGTATATACTCCTTTGATGCATATTTCAAGCTAACCAAAGACATCTTCACAACAACCTAAAAATAAAATTTTTACTTATGTATATAATATTTTATATTTTGATCCACAAATATTTTTATTCCTATTTGGACTATTGTCCCAATTTTACTGTGACGTGTTTCAACATATTGTAAATTTTTCGGAACGAAATAAAACTATACTATACTATACCTCAGGAGTAGGCAGACCTCTTTGTGAAAATCACTTACTTCATCTACCGTTATTAATAATTTTTTCCATATTTCTGGAAAATGGTTCCAAAACATCGAAATCATCAAATTTCCAAACTCGGGTCTTTATTATTATAATACGACTTCCAATTTTGATATATAAAGTAGTGTCAGTCAGTGAATTTATCTTTTTTTTTTATAAGATTCAGCATAAAAATTGAACCTAAAAATAGAATAATTCAAAACATTTTTTGATTAAATCTTTCATTCATAATTTAATTTTGCAAGGAATTCTACAACTTGTGCCTACAACTTTCTCTGTATCTCTGGCAGTTTCTTAGATACATGCAATCGAATTGAAATGAGCTATGATTTGCAATGGTGCAAGTAATATTTTTCTCTTGTCTTCAAATTATCTTTCCTTCGAAATTGCAGGTTTTCTCTCCTGAAGATTACATATGCCGAAAAGGAGATGTTGGAAAAGAAATGTATATCGTTAAAAGAGGAAGGTTACAGGTGAGTGGTGATCAGAAACCCTTTTCTTATATTTATTGTCAAAATAATTTGTGAATTTATTTATTGTTGTGTATTTTTTTTTTGAAACTCAAACTCCTGTATTCATAGTTGATGACTTTAAAAATTACAAGTTCATGACATTCAGTGCTGTCTTTCTTGAAAGTCGAGTTGATTTTCTCCAATTTCTGAAATTCCTCCTTACGCAGGTAGTAGCGGATGATGGAAGCGCAGTGTTGGCTACACTTGGAGCGGGTTCAGTTTTTGGAGAAGTGAGTGTGCTCGATATAGCTGGAAACCGCACCGGGAACCGAAGAACTGCCAACGTTCGCTCCCTGGGCTACTCTGATCTTTTTTGCCTGGCCAAAGATGATCTCTTAGTGGCACTATCAGATTATCCAGAGGTTAGTTTTCAACTTTGCTGGTATCGCGAATATACCCCAATAATTCCGAATAACAAATATACAAAAAGCAGACAAAAATCATTAATGACTCGATTCCCGTTCATTGCTTCAATTCTTTCAACAGGTGATTTCAATATTGATTATTTAAATAGCACATTACACTCTAAAATATCATTAGATAACTTACTTAACTCTTTCAACTTAAAAATGCATGTTAAAACACCGACTCGTAACTGCAAGTATTCATCTAGCCTTCTTGATTATGTCTGCACAAACCTCCATGAGGAAGTAATAAGCTGTGAAGTAGTAAATGCTGGAATTTCCGACCATGATGCAGTAATATGTAAATGTTCCTTAAATAAAACCAGGAAATCTCTGACGCAAAAGAAACATGGTAGAATTTACAGTAAAACATGGACATGGAAAATGTTTACTTTATTAATTACTATAACATTTATAGAAATACTTACAGGAAAATCATTAAAGTTGCCAAAAGAAATAATTTTAGCCAGCGAATAGCAAATGCCAATAACAAGCAGAAAGAAACCTGGAAAATAGTAAACGAATTGAAAGGCAAGAACAATTTTGCCCCCACCAAAAGTGAATTAAAACCTGAAGAATTAAATGCCTTTTACTGTTCCATAGCCAACAAATTAACTGAGCAAATAACACCTGAAACACAACCTCTTCAATACAGGAAGCATATCGCTATAGCAAATTCATTCGGTTAGCTACCAACCTCTGCAAATGAAATAAAAGAAATTATTTCTGAATTGAAAAATAAAAACTCATCAGGTTGGGATGATATTTCATTAAAAATATTTTTGAAATCACCTGACAACGCATTAGATATTTTGGCGGAATCTATCAATACAGCAGTATTGAACGGAAATTTTCCATCTTATTGTTGCTGAGGTCATTCCATTGTTCAAGGGAGGTGATCCTAATTTGCCAGCAAATATCAGACCTATTTCATTACTACCAACTTTGGCAAACATTTCTGAAAAATTAATAAAAAAAAAAAGATTCTGAACTTTTTAGAAATGAATAAAATTATTCATTCCAAACAGTTCGGTTTTCGGACCTCAAGTAGCCCAAACGATGCAATGTTTGCCCTTCTTGATGAACTCTACCTTCAATTGAACAATGGTCAATTTGCAGCAACAGTATCTGCGACTTGTCGAAGGCGTTCGATTGCGTAAATCACAAAATTCTACAGCAAAAACTCGAAATTTATGGGATTAGGGGGAACATTTTAAAATGGTTTGAATCGTACCTATCTGGTCGGGTACAGATGGTAACTTTCAATAGTAGTAAGTCTGTTGGAATGGAAGTAAAATGCGGAGTCGCTCAAGGGTCTGTTCTCGGCCCATTACTCTTTTTAATATATATATAAACGATTTGGCCGACATATCAATTCAGGCACTATTTTTGCGGATGATACGTCTATACTGTGGCATAATAACAACATGCTTACTTTACAAAACAATATAGAAAATGATCTAAAAGTAGTCAAAAGTTGGTGTGATGCAAATCTATTAACTTTCAATGTCTCGAAAAGAAAAACTCCCAACATTTAAATGTAATATAACCAAGTCTCTCTAAATGGACAAATTGTTAACTCAAAGCAAGAGAATACATTTTTAGGACTATATATTGATAACAGATTAAAATTTGGAAATCACATTAACAGATTATGCAAAAAACTGTCCTCAAGTTGCCATGCCATAAGAGCGGTTACCAAGACTCTCAACATTCAGTCAGCAAGAAATACATACTTTGCACTGTGTGAGTCTCACTTGCGTTATGGGGTGCAAGCTCCGAGTATTTAACTAATGCTGTATTTAAATAAAAAAAAGGGCTCTCAGACTTGTATCTCGAGCAGGAGTGCGAGATTCGCGTAGACCGCTTTTTATATCACAAGGAATTTTGCCCATAGCCTGCCTTTTCATTCTGGAAACTGTCAGCTTGCTGCACAAAAAACACAAGGATACCATTATGTCAGAATCCAACCACGTGACTCGCCTTTCGCATAATATCACTCTTCCTATCCCCTCGACAACACAAATCAAAAACTCTATTAATTACAATGGGAAGAAGCTATTCAATCACCTTCCTCTTTCCATCAGAAAAATAAATGGAAACGAAAAGTTTCGTAAAGAGGTGAAAGTGCTACTGCTTCGGAGGGCCTATTACAATTTAAACAAATTCCTCACTGACAGCTTCACAGCTTATTCATAAATTTTCTTGATTTTCAGGGTATTCTTGATTCTCAGTGTATTTCATTGCATTTTGTATTTATTGCCTTTAAAATCTATTTTGTGGTTCTGCTTTGCAGATTTTATATGTATATATGTTATTTTTACTATGATTTAAACCTTTTAAAACGCATGTATTGTTTTTCAATTTTGTTTTTAAATTGTTGTTTTTAAATTTTATAATATGATGAGTTAGTACTTGTTTGTTTGTATGTATCTTATGCTATGTCTTAGTTTTAGGTAAGCTTTGTCGACAGAATCAATGTTCTATGACAATAAAGCATTTCTGATTCCGATTCTAATTGTGGATGTCTTTGATGTAGGCTAGGGCGACGCTAACAGAACGCGGCTGCCAGCTCCTTCGCAAAGATGGTCTCCTGGACGAAGAGCAATTCCAGAATGCCAGAGAGACGCAGGTATCCATGGTGGACAGCATAAAAAAATTGGAAAGCATCGTGGAAACACTGCAGACCCGTTTAGCGAGGTTTTTGGCCGAGTTCACAGCTAGCCAGGCGAAGTTGAAACAGCGGCTCACCAAAGTCGAGACCAGGTAGATTAAATCTAATAGAAAAAATGAGTGGTCAATGTAACAAATTTTGCGTTGTATTTTCACAGGCCAGAAAAGGCCAAAGACACCCCCGAGAATTCGAGGAACACCCTTCTAGTTCCTACGGGAAGACGGAGGCTGCATTCTTTCGAGGCAAGACGGGACAACACTTTTCGTTTCAGCATCAACACTTCCAGGCACAAGACTTTGTAGAGAACGACCAAATATTACATTAGGATAAAAATTATTTGTATGTTTGCATAATGAAAGTTTGGTATATTACATATTATATTATTATGGATAAATAAATATTTACTGATTTTTTTAAGAGGCTATTAGATATCAATCAATCAATCAAAATATGCTTTAATATCGGAAGAATACAATTCTCGTTGACAAAGCTTAAGGATACAACTACAATAGGTAATTTAAAATGTATACAATATAAAATAAGATAAAATAAAAATAAGTTATAAGATTTAACATTAATACTAGACAAGGACTTAAATTACAGCAACGGCCGAGTCAATTCAACATTACAAATAAATAAATAAGTTTATGTATATATGTATAAAAACGTTCTGTTAGCGAATAAAAATTACCCCTTGCATATAACAAAAAAACTATTAGATAGACAATAATACAGTGATTGCTCCAATATTTCGTATACAGGGGGTCCTAAATGTTATGTCCATATTGAAGGAGGTAATTTCTTGGCTTACTTCAGGACTGAAAGTATATTAGGTGGGTTTCTGATATGGAATACGAGAGAGTACACCATTATATTTTACGCAAACCTGGTGTAAATCACAATAAATTTACAGGGTGATCTACACCAACATGCGGAAAAATAAACCAGTAGATCGTCCCTCCAAAAAAATTTTAGAAATGAGACCAATAAAATGATCTCATTTTGTTGAAGAAATGTGCTGCCTATGGCTTCAACTAATCTGACAAAAAGTGAGGATTCCCGTGCAGCCAAAGCTGGCCTGGGGTGGGAAGAGGCTTTTGATTTTGCAATACAATAAAAATAGCATAAAATAATTAATAAAAGCTTTTGAGCAAGCTTTTATTCAAAGCCAAAAGTAAAATAATAGCTTTGGATTTGCGACAAAGGTTATTGCGTGAGTTATAGATTCAAAAACTTGTCGCTTCTATATTAACTGAAAACTTTCTGCGACAAGCTTTTAAATCTATATTTCACGGAATAACCTCGTCCGCATCCAAAGCTATTATTTTTACTTTTTAGCGCATTTGAATAAAAGCTTGTCTTTAAAAGGTTTTATTAATTATTTTATTTTGTACTTTTTAGTAGTACACCTAATCTATGCATTTTGTTAATGCATAGTCATTATGAGCCTTTTCCTGTAAGTTCTGAGCTATCTAGTTCTTCAATGAGGAGACCATCTGAAGATTAACTCCATCTTCAATTTACGAATTCTGACAAAAAAACAATAATCTTCAACTAAATTCATAATCTCTGACCCCAAAAACCCCGGCATACCAATTTTGAATAGAAACGTTCCATTATCACAACCATGTGGAGCCGCCATCTTGAATTTATGAATTTTGAGAATAAATTCATAGTCTTTGACCCCGAAAACCTCCACATACCAATTTTTAATAGAATCGGACCATAATTACCAAACTCGTTCGCCATCTTAGAGCCGTCATCTTGAATTTGTGAATTTTGAAAGAAAATTCATAATCTCACTCAAAACCCCCACATACTATTTTGAGTCAATCGGACCATAAACACAAATCTCGTCCGCCATCTTAGAGCCGCCATTTTGTTTTTTTTTTCTCAAAAATTCCATAATGCATTGTCACGGGAACTATGAACACCTTCCAAATTTCACGTTAATCGGGCAACAGGAAGTGGATCAAATTTAATTTGCAAGATTTGATGACAAACATCGGGACAGGTGAAACTAAATAAAAGCTTGTAAAATAATGCATAATAACACTACCCAAAACCTGAAAGTTTAAGAAAATGTTCGAATGTTCTGCCATTACATTCAATGCACTGTATGGAGGTTTAGGTCATTTTCATCAGTTGCAACAGTACAATTTACTGCTTGTTTCAAGTGCCCTGGTCATGAAGTCCTTGAACTGCACCCAAAATTTTACTTTCATTTGGCAGGAGCCTATCAGGGAATTTTCTCGCGTATTCTTGTACACTCTCTGCAATACTTTCATTCACGGCACAATATGTGATAATCATATCACAGTACTTTTGTCCTTTTTTACAAGCTTTTATTTAGTTTCACCTGTCGCGATGTGTGTAATCAAATCTTACAAGTTAAATTTGACGCACTGCTAGTTGTCCGATTAACGTGAAATTTGGCAGGTGTTCATAGTTTCCGTGGCGATGCATTAGGGAATTTTTTTTAGAGAAAAAACAAAATGGCGGCTCCAAGATTTGTGTTTATGAACCGATTCGATTCAAAATTGGTATGTTTTCGGGGTCGGAATTATGATTTTTTTGTCAAAATTCATAAAATAAAAATGGCGGTTCCAAGATGGCGGAGGATCTATGTGATTATGGTCCGATTTATTCAAAATTGGTATGTGGAGGTTTTCGGATTCAGAGATTATGAATTTTTTGTCAAAATTCATAAATTCAAGATGGCGGACGAGTTTTGTTATTATGGTCCGATTCTATTCAAAATTGGTCTGGGGAGTTTTTGGGGTCCGAGATTATGAATTTATTGTCAAAATGCATTAATTCAAGATGGCGGCTCCAAAATGGTGGACGAGTTTTGTGATTATGGACTGTTTCTATTCAAAATTGGTATGTCGGGGTTTTGGGGTGAAGATTATGAATTTAGTCGGAGATTATTGGTTTTTATCAAAATTCATAAATTGAAGATGGCACTCCAGGATGGCGGACGAGTTATTCTTTAGATGGTCTCCTCATTGAAGAACTAGATAGCTCAGAACTTACAGGAAAAAAGGCCTCATAATAACGATGCTTTAACAAAAATGTATAGATTAAGGTGTACTACTAAAAGCACAAAATAAAATAATTAACACGTTGATGGACACTAACGCATAGGCATCATAGAGGTGGTGACAAATGAGACACAATGCGTTCAATTTTGCATAGTTAATATTGGAGACACGTGATTACCGTCACGGATTGTTGCAATAGGTTAGGTAGTGTCGTTTTCTTGCATAAAATATCGGTTTAAATCTCCACCCAGCCTAATTAGACCTTCCAATTTCATCACAATGCTGCACTCGTCGTTTTTAACTATAAGAAACTAATTTAGTTGTGTTTGCTGTGTCACGGATGTACAGTGTGATGTACAATTTTAATGTTACTTTTTTCTAAAGATTAGAATATTGAATTTTTTTGGGGTTGTGATTTTTTTTTTTTTTTGGAAGATAATTAGGGAGAACATTTTATTTTAGTGCAATGTTTTTCAAAATACTTGGGATAATATTTCATTTTGAGGTATGAATGTTAAGACAAAGATACAAATCTGTCTGTGTCACAATGAGAAACGATTTCGATTTCCCTGTGTCCTTCAAGCGTGTTAATAAAAACCTTTTTAAAGACAAACTTTTATTCAAATGCCTAAAAAGTTAAAAATAATTGCCATGGATGTGTGGCGTAGGTTATTCCGTGAGTTATAGATTCAAGAGCTTGTCGCTTTTATTGAACTGAAAACTTTTAGCGATTTGAATAAAAGCTTGTCGTCAAACAGGTTTTCATTATTTTTTTTTATTGAGTAGAAGAAGTTGCTTATATACAGTGATTAGTATCAGTCTCACCCAAGCACCAAACTAACCGTATCGCATACCAGTAAATCATATTTTGGGAGGGCCTTCTTCGCCGAAGGCCTCCTTAACTGAACATTTTCTGGTATTACTCCTTTCTTCTATGGTCACATGTTGGGGGATTGCACCTGCTTAAATGTGGCAATACCATACTTACCCATGTATTTTATGTTTGTGAATTGGGAACTGTCGTTTGCAAGAAAAATGCAATTGATGAAAAAAATCTCTCGTGTAATTCCACATCAAACCAATTTACATCAACAAACAATAAAAAACTAAATGTCTTATAATATACAGGGTGGGGCACCCCATACGACACGGTCCCTGTAAACCAAACCATTAATTTTTTCGGGAATTTCTCCATTTCATTATATGTATATTGATTAAGGCTGCAAAAGGAAATTATTTTCGAGTCTACAGGGCGGCTCAAAAAAGTGTGACATATCAAAAGTTGTGTTTTTTAAATGGATCACCCTGTATTTCGTTACACTTTTGAATAGCTCAGGAAAAAATAATAAGATTTCATATAAGGTACTATGTACCTAACTATAACCGTTCTTGAGTTATTGATTTTTTTATGAAAATGCTAGGTACAATTGGAAACTAAATAACATCGAAATGTATATAAATCATCCCTTCGAATTCTGACCAAGCATAAAAGAGGTTTTGGGCTATTGATTTCGATAAAACCCGTTTCTCAATATTATACAAAATGTTCAAAAATCATTGTAACTTTTTTATAATTTCGGACAAAGATAACTTTGTTATTTCAAATAGAACACCCTGTATTTTTTTGGTCTGAACAATATAAAATTCAATTATCTTTCATTTCATATTGGGGTTCCCTATACCTAGCCTAAATATTTTTTCAGATATTGGCTTTTTCAAATGGTAGTTTTTATTTCAATGCATTCTTTGAATCAAGATAGCTTTGAAACGACATATATTCAACTTGAAAGAATTCTTATTGACAGATATTGTGTTTTACGTTATTCAAAACATTCACTGAATTATTAGAGTCGAAAATGAAAACTTATCCCATTCAAGAGTGGATAGATATGATTTTAGCGATTGGTAGTGATTAGAGAATTGCCTTTTAGCGCTCGAGGGTGTATGCCCAAAATATCCAGACCGGAATCATCCAAACAAGTTGTGTTTCAAACGATTGCTACATCAATTTGTAGGACTGGAAGTGTAGCTATGAAAAGGCAAATAGACCAAAACCTATCATTGGAAATGAGGAAAATGAATTTCTTATTATGGGATCAATCATAGAAACCCTCATCGTAAGATCGAAAGATACAGGGATAAGCAGACGGAGCTTTTCTAGGGTAATAAAAATATACAAATTTTAGCCGTCAGTATTCAGATGCACCAGGAATTATATGAAATAGACTTCCATCGACGTAATCGAGTTTTGTCTATGGGTTCTGGACAAGTTTAGTGGGATGAACATTTTTGGATTCCATTTTATTTTCTGATGAATCTACTTTTCATAACAATGGCTTAGTGAACAGACACAACTTCCATTATTATAGTGATGTGAATCCTAATTTTATCCACTCTGGATCACCAGAATAGATGGTCTGTTAGCGTGTGGGGAGAAATACACAAGTTATAGGACCATCTTTTTTATGGAAACTTGAATGATCTGCCTGAGCTTCTGGAGAATGTGCGCTAAATATCTGATGTGGTTTACAATGTGTGATATCTGTGTGTGATGTGTGATACCTGATGTGGTTACAATTGGATGGAGCTCGGCACAGTTCAAATTCAGTGTCAGACAGTTTTTGAAAGCGTGCTTTCGAATAAATGGATTGGTAGGAGGACCACAAAATTGGCCAGCAGATCACCAGATTTGACTTGCCTCGATTTTTTCCTATGGGGATACTTGAGGAATGAGGTTTACTGACACTCTAGAAAATATGAAGGAGATAATAAGGGCTGCTTTTCGAAGAGTGACGCCTCAAATGTTATTAAACGTTAAGAAGTATTTCATAGAGAGAGTGGCTCTTTGTATTCAACAGGATGGTCGTAATTTCGAGCATCTACTCGAATTAAATACATTTGTGTTTCATATTTTGTTGTTGTTTCAGTTGAATAACAAAAAAAAATTGTATAATCTGTTTAATGAACTACTGTCAGAATATGAATGTAAATGATAACTTCAATTTAGTGAACAGTAAATATTTTCGATGATGTGAAGTATAACAACTATTATTTATTTATTTACGGTAATAACCATTACACCCAGTACAATTACATATACCTTACACCTACTATACAAAATACCATACAACACAATACAATATACAAAAAAATAGAGAAAAAAGTTTAAAAATTTTGGGTTACTATATATATCCACAAAAACTTTCACTTTGCAGAATATGAATGCCCTAATTTAAAAATTGTGGTCATACGTATAAAAGAACGAAAAAATATACATCCACTACTCAGCAGACAATTATAATCTTTTTATGATAAGCAGTAAGTTCTATACATTCATCTAGTATTATTGAGCCAAGTGTTTGTTTTTTAGGTCACGTCTGAAAGTAGAAAATGGTATGCCGAAGTAGTTCAAATCTACTTCATTCGCATTCCTTACCATTCTTGTTATAGGGCTGTGGAGTCCGTAGTTACTGTAATGATGTTTGATATGAAAGGTATCATTAGATCTAGTGCCAGAATTATTAGTTTTAAACTCAATATGAGATAGGAGATCTGGAGAACAAACATCACCTGTTAGCAACTTGAACAGAAAACATAAGTCGGTTTCTGTCAATGAGAATTCTGTGAGCAAATCAAATAAATGTCGTTTCAAAGCATCTTGATTAAATTGTTCAGACCAAAAAAATACAGGGTGTTCTATTTGAAATAACAAAGTTATCTTTGTCCGAAATTATAAAAAAGTGACAATGATTTTTGAACATTCTGTATAATATTGAGAAACAGGTTTTATCGAAATCAATAGCCCAAAACCTCTATTATGCTTGGTCAGAATTCAAAGGGATGATTTCTATACATTTCGATGTTATTTAGTTTCCAATTGTACCTAGCATTTTCATAAAAAAATCAATAACTCTAGAACGGTTATAGTTAGGTACATAGTACCTTATATGAAATCATATTATTTTTTCCTGGCCTATTCAAAAGTGTAACGAAATACAGGGTGTTCCATTTAAAAAAACACAACTTTTGATTTGTCATACTTTTTGAGCCACCTGTAGACTCCAAAATAATTTCCTTTTGCAGCCTTAATCATCTTTGCTTCCCGTTGTACCGTTATCTCGTTTTCCCGTTATCCCATTTTCCTGTTCCCCTTTTTTTTTTTCCTTTTTTTTTTCTTTATCCCGTTATCCCCTTATCCTGTCATTCCGTTTTTTCGTTATCCCATTATCCCGTTTTCCTGTTATACCATTTTTTCTTTATCCCGTTATCCCGTTTTCCACTTATCCCCTTATCCTGTCATCCTATTTCCCGTTTTTTCGTTATCCCGTTATTCCCGTTATCCCGTTTTCCAGTTATCCCGTTTTTTATTTATCCCATTATTCCGTTTTCCCGTTATTCCCTTATCCTGTCATCCCGTTTTCCCGTTTTTTCGTTATCCCGTTTTCCTGTTATCCCGTTTTTTCTACAAGAAAAAAAAAAATAGGGGTTGATCGTAGAAGGGTGAAAATTAAGAGTAATAATTAAGGCAGCAGTTAAGTAAATATTCTAAGTCATGACAAAATAAAAATAAAAATCTTGCCAAAAAAATAGGGGTTGATCGTAGAAGGGTGAAAATTTAGGGTTGTATGTATTTTTGAATGCTGTATCATAAAAAAATAAAAACAAACAATTTTGTCTGAAAAAAAAAAAATTAAGGGGTGGACCACCCTTAACATTTAGGGGGATGAAAAATAGATGTTGACCGATTCTCAGACCTACTCGATATGCACACAAAATTTCATGAGAATCGGTCGAGCCGTTTAGTTTCAGTATCCTAGATACCGACTGCAGCGCCATCTGCCGGGCTGATTTGTGAATCTAAACCATCCAGGGCGCCACCCAAACGCATACAAAAAAATTCATTCAAATCGGTCCAGCCGTTTAGGAGGAGTTCAGTGACATACACACGTACAGTAGAATTATATATATAAAGATGGAGAAATTCCCGAAAAAATTAATGGTTTGGTTTACAGGGACCATGTCGTATGGGGTGCCCCACCCTGTATGTGGAAGTGAAAGCACGGATCACACAATTATAACTTTCATACTAACTAAACAATGACAATGATATGTTTGATATATCATTGTCAATGTCAAAAAAATTAAAAAACTAATTTTGGCACTTATTACCTCATCACAAAAAGTTGTATAAAAAATGTTTTTCAATCAGTTTTGATAATAACTCTCGATATTAGTTGTGGGATCGAACTTGATCTCTACATTGCCCAGCTCGTCTTTGGCCCTTTGAGCATTTTGTTTGATTCTATTGAGGTTCACTTCAAGATCATTGGTATGCAAGGCACATCTGAAGAAAATTGAAAAGCAATTGTGAATTTTTTGTACACAAAACTCATTCATCGAAGTAACAATCGTTTACTCCAAGTGTGTTTGAAAAATAAATTCATGAAGTTGACACTTACCTTCCTTCGCCGAAATGGTTGTAATCTCGGACGGCAGCCCCACACAAATAGCACATTTTGGCACCGCAATTGCACGTCATTTTGTTGCAGCCACTCGTTTTTATGAAAGATTTATGGCAATTGTAGCAGGTTCTGAAAAAAAAAATTTTTTTCAACATTTCATTTTATGGAGTTTTTTAATACATTTACCAAAGTGGAAGGAGATTAAAAATCGTGTCTAGATCATTATTTTGTGAAGACAATCAGAATTTTTTCTATTACTCCCGCAAGAACCCAGCTGTACGAAATTTTCTCAGAATGTGAGAAGAAATTGATTTGTTGAAAATATGAACAGGATGTGCATAAAATCAAATGTGGAATCATCTGCGACTGAAAGATAAACTTTAGTCACTATCTTCCATCGTCAAGATAACCTCTTGTGGGGTATTCATGTTGAAAAGGGAAACATTCTCAATTGAATATTGATAGAAAGATTCTTCTGTGAATTGAAAAATCCACGCTTAAAATGAAGTTTTTTTTTTGTGAGTGTCCAACAGAAAACAACTACTTCCCCGGCTAAAGCCACGCTGGACATTGAACTACATCTGATAGATATTCTAAAAAGACCCTAACTCAAAAGAAAAAATCTGAAATTGAAAATTTGCATTTTCATTGAGATAGTTATTTGATTTTCTATTCCAGTCTTAATTAGGAACTCATTAAGATGAATGAGACAAAGAAGAATGTTTTCCAAAAGAGAGTACTCACCAGAAATCATTTGTAACATTGACGCAAGAGAGACATCGCATTCACTAGGTCTTCAACAACCAGCCTGAACGTCACGACCCAAAATCAAATTCGATGGTGCCACAGGAGCCAGTAATAAGAGATAGCCCTTCGCCAGCACGTCAATTTTTTTTTTACAATAGGATCAGACATATCACTTTCACTGATGCTTTTGAACATTCAATCGGTACGTAACAAAAGTGACGAACTTTACATTTACTTGGGAAGTCATGACTTTCTGGATTTATTATTATTGACAGAGCACTGGCTGACAGAAGACGAACCTTTGTTCATACCACATTATGTAATTTTGACCAAATTTTGTAGATTTTTTTTTATTTATGGTGGAACTATGATGTTAGCCAAGGAAGCAATTCTTGATAAATTTTGTTTCAAGGCAATTGATAAACTCAATCATTTGATTGTTGGAAAAGAGTTTGGGTTTTCAATTGCTCATTGCAAAAAGAATGAGTTATATATCTTATGTGTATGTTTGTGTATATATTTAATTACAATTATGTGTATATGTATGTATGTGTGTGTATATGTGTTATATATATGTGTATATATATATATATATTATATATATATATATATATATTATATATATATATATATATATATATATATATATATATATATTTAAGATTTTAATATGTATTATTACCAGTTAGTTCTAAAATGGTTGAAATTTATAATTGTAATCAATCAATTAACTTCCTTATACCAGAACTTGTTCTGTTTGGAAGATGTATTGCAATAAATAAATAAATAAATAAAATGTGTGTATCATCCACCGCAAAGTAACGAAAATATTTTCCTTGATAGGCTAGATACTATTCTTTCTCAGCTCTCTCCAAATGTGAATATTATGTTGACAGGTGACTTTAATATCGACTTTGACAGTAAAAACCCAAGAGCTTGTCTAATCCAGAACCTAATTCAATCATTCAACCTCACAATGCATGTGGAATCCCCGACACGTTTCTCGAAATACTCCTCATCCATCTTAGATTATATATGTACCAATATTACCTGTCTATCTTGTGAGGTCACTAATAGTGGTCTGTCTGATCATGAGGCTGTCATTTGTAAAATACAAACTAATTACATAAAGCCAAAATCTTATGAAAATTTTCGACGCATATTTAGTAGAAAGAATTTTGAAACATTTGAACAGCTGAGTTCAACTATATGCTGGGAGGAAACTCTAAAGAATAAAGACCCTCTGACCGATTTTCACGCACAACTTTGTGATATATTCAATACTGCATTCCCCTTGATCAAATCAAAAACTAAAGTCAGAAAGCAGTGGATAACAAAGGGTATAAGAGTTTCATGTAAAAACTTGCGTTCCCTTCATTATATAAAAAAATATTCGCTTGAAAATGAAGCCTTTATGTTGTACTTTAATAATTATAGGAAAATTTATAGAAATGTTATAAAAGCAGCTAAACAACTATATTTTGGATAAAGAATATGTAAGTCCAACAATATGTCTAAAGAAAGTTGGGCAATTATTAACGATCTTAGAGGGAAAAATAGTAAGCCACCCCTAAATACCATTCTAGCGGCTGATAAATCAATAATTATTACTGTACTATTGCCGAAACTCTATCTAGGGATATTAAAACACAATTAGATCCAGTCACCTATTTAAAGGATATATCTGTGAAAGATTCCTTTTTTCTATCACCCACTAGCCCAGAGGAATTGAAAGAAATGTTAAAATATATAAAAAATAGACATAGTTCTGGTTGGGATGAGATCTCCGCTAATGTTCTAACCCACCTTCCACACAATGCTATGTCTGCTTTAGCCAAGGCAATGAATATATCATTTTTGAATGGAACATTCCCGAAATGTCTCAAGATAGCGGTAATAAATCCTTTGCTCAAAGGAGGAGACTGTGATATAATTTCTAATCTAAGGCGTATTTCACTATTGCCAACTTTGGCCAAGTTAGTTGAAAAATTTGTTAAAAAAAGGATGTCTTCCTTTCTGCTCTATCATAATTTGTTAAGCTCTCACCAATTTGGCTTTTAAACAGCGAAGAGCACAAATGATGCCATGTTTGCCTTACTGTATAATATATATCTCAAAATCAACGAAGGTGATACACTTGCAATAATCTTTTGCGACCTTACAAAAGCTTTTGACTGTGTTGATCATAAGATACTTCTTCAAAAATTAGAAATGTATGGTTTCAGATATGTAACATTAAGATGGTTTCAATCATACTTAACACGCAAACAAATGGTCTCGCTCAATGGAGTAAGTTCAAAATCTCAACTGGTGAGTTGTGGGGTACCACAAGGACCAGTGCTTGGCCCCCTTTTGTTCTTGGTGTACATCAATGATCTGGCAAGCATCAATATCAGGGGTAAATTCACTATGTTCTAGATGATACTACAATACTGTGGCATGGCAACAACAGTGATGAACTGAATAAACACATAGCTACGACATATCCCTGGTGAAAAACTGGTGTGATTCCAATAAATTATCATTCAATGTCTCAAAACATCATTGTAACCTTCAGATGCACTCTGAATGACATAATCTTAGGGAACTTCGAGAATAAGTACTAAACCATCAGCCAAGTTTTTTGGGACTCCATGTGGATAACAGTCTGTCTTTCAATACTCATATCAAGTACTTTATGCAAAAAATTGTCATCAGGTTGCTTTTGCAGTAAGGGTCATATCATCAGAAGTAAATACATCTGCAGAGAGCAACATATTTTGCTCCGATTGACTCACTGTTGAGATATGGAATTTGTTTTTGGGGGAATAGCTCTCAATTTCTATTGAACTCGGTGTTCGTTCTACAAAAGAGGGCTGTGAGATACCTTTGTAAAGCGAAACCCAGAGATTCATGCAAACCCTTGTTTATTGCTAAAAAAATATTAACATTGACATGTATCTTTATTCTGGAAAGTGTATGTTTAATCCACAAATTTTTTTACAATAAAATCCAATCTCTGTCAACTTACAAGACCAGGAGTGATAACTTGACAGTATCCCTACCAATTCTCAGAAGCTCCTTGGTAAAGGGGTCAATAATTCATAATGCTAAAAAAATGTTTAACCACCTGCCTTCACATATTAGTATTGTAATTTTAATTTAGCTTTAAATGTGTCTTTATATATAACGTGTACGTTATATACAAAAATTTTTGCGATTAGGACTATTCATTGATCTTGACGTAATTGTGACTTTTCACATATATGAATGTACGTGTATGTATATATGTATGTATGTGTATATATGTGTGTTTACATTTATACAATTTGTACTCTTTTTGTATTTTAAATGTTTGTACTCTTTTATATTTTAAATGCTTATAACTATTTTATAATTACCTTCTTCTAGCTTTGTCGATATTAAAGCATATTTGATTTGATTTGATTGATTTAATAAAAAACCTTTTTAAAGACAAGCTTTTATTCAAATGCGCTAAACAGTAAAAAATAATTGCTTTGGAAGTGTGACGTAGATTATTCCGTAAGTTATAGATTTTGTATTCGAACTGAAAACTTTGCGTGAAAAGCTCTAAATCTATAACTCCGGAATAACCTACGTCACATATCCAAAGCAATTATTTTTTACTAAATTGAATAAAAGCTTATCTCAAAAATGTTTTTTATTAATTATTTTATTTGAATTTCGTGTGGCAGCTTGATAATATCTTGCGTTAGCAAGTACTCACCTCGTCAACGCTTCAGTCATCTTATTCTCAATGTAAGTTCTTCTTTTCACATCTTCATCGTACTCAATCTCGTTGCACCTCAGAGGAATGTGCGATTTATGACGACACTGCCTGCAAGACTCGATGAGACACACTTCGTTGATGCACTTGAAAACCTTCTCGTTCTCCGGCAGCACCATGGCAAAGTCGCAGAACGGACACGTTTCCAAACCCTCCACGTTGGCTTTCCTTATTTCCTCACTGGCCACCCTCTGGGTCAGGCGCTGGGAAATATTTTTGGGTAGCACCATCTGGAATACCGTAATGATATTTTAAGCTTGTATGAGAAAAAGTATTCCTCGAGGATCCGTCACTGGACCCTCAATATTGACCCAAATAAATATTGATTTTTCTCACCTGCAGAGTTTGAAAGCTGAACTCTGAGCCGCAATTATTGAAACAAGGAAATTTAATTTCCCCCTTTCCGATAACATTCTCTGAACCAGTTTTGAGGCAATCTTTGCAGAATACACAGTCATTCATGCAGAAATAGCATTCTTCGGGAATGAGTTCGTCATCGAAGCAAGTTTGGCAGGTTTCCAAGAGATCGTATTTTCTAGCTTCTTCTTTGGCTAGGCGATACGTTTCGTCTCTCATTTTGAGCATCCTCTTGATCAGTTTACGATTCTTCAAATAACTAACCTGGAAATTGTAATAATTATATAATAAACTGACCAGCCAACTACAAAGGAAAAGTATCTCACCACTTGCAATAGAGGAACATTTTTCGTCTGTTCTTCCTGATCCAGAGGTCTGGCCCTTTTCAAACTCCTTCCCAGTTTGTCGAGTCTATCGCAAATAATCACCAGGTTCTTCTTCTTCCACCTGAACACCTTATCGATGTAATTCTTTCTGGTGAATCGGTACTGATTGTACAAAAAAATCATGGCAGCTTTCAAGTCATTTTCATCAGCATTTTCGTCTAAAGATAGTTTTCTGTTGGGGTCCGAGAATGTTGCAATTGGATCAGGAACTGCTTCAAGGAATTTTTCCAGATTGAATTTGTTTTTATAGACAGACAATTCTTCTTTTTCTTTTTGTGTCCTAAAAAAACAGTCACTGTGAAGGACACCCCTACTTAATTATCCAAAGCAGTACACAACACAACTTTTCTTAGATTTTGGATTAATTGAGAAGCTGTTTTTCTAAGATACTTTTCATACACACTTTATTAGCTTCACCTGAATGTATGTATGTACGTAGGTATGTATGAATGTATGTAACGGACTCTTTGAAATTAATTTTCACCCACTTAATTTGCACACGTATTAAGAACCGATGACATATAATAATTTTATAGCTTTGAGCTGGTATCCTCACAACGATCGTCAGAAAAAAATTATTTACATTTCAAAGATTTAGTGAATGCTCTGGTTGGTCTCGGCACATTCACCAAAAGTTAGTAAAAACTTCAATACCCTGTGGATGAATCAATCAAAGAGTTTTTCACCCATAGTCTTAATTAGACTTTTGTAGCAATATAGACTAAAAAGTTATAAACAGTTCAAAAAACTAAAAAAGATGCGATAGTGTATCATTTTCCCCCAACTGAAGCCGAAAAACTCAAAAAACTCAATGATTACATTTCTAAACATAGTGAAAGTGTAAAGAAGAGTAAATGTATGTTGATAGGGAACAGAAGCAAACTTATATAAAAGGTTGAAGGATAAGGATTTTAAAATGACCTTGTTTGATTAATGACAGCAATATTGAGAAGGTGAAAACAATCAAGTACCTAGGAGTAATGATAGATGAAGAATTGAATATGAAAGCGCACTGTGATTATATAAAAAGGAAGGTCGCAAAAAAAGTTCATTTCTTGTACAGACTTAATGGTAAAGTTTCTTTGTTTTCCAAGTTGACTATTTACAAATCAATAATAGCACCTCATCTTGATTACTGTGGAACGCTTTTATTTTTTCTCAAGAGTGACCAGTTGAGTACTATTCAAAAAACTCAAAATCGAGCCATGAGAGCTATACTCATGTGTAACAGACGTACTTCAATTAAGAACATGCTAGAGATATTATCGTTAATGTCGGTAAAACAAAGAATACACTATAATATGTTGGTATTTGTGTTCAAGCTCAAACACGATATGTTACTGACATACCTCAGTGACGAATTAAATTATATAAGTAATGTACACACTCATAACACTAGAGCTCGAACGGTAAATTAGTTTTATGTAAAAACTGAAAACACAGTGTGTGACACAATATTCAATAGGGGTCTAATACTTTTCAATAGTTTACCAATTGAAATAAAAAACATCACCTCCTTGAACCAATTCAAAAAACAATGTAGTGAATATGTATTAGAACAATTTTAAACTCGAAATTCTTGTGGTAATTTTTAATGTGTTGTATTATTGTTAATGACTTGTAATTGGTAGTAGGCATTTTTAATATGTTGCTTGCGCCAGAAATCACAACCTACTAGCTTGTATGAACTTTTATTACTAATAGTATTTAAATGAATATTTTATTGTGTAATCTTTTTTTAACTGATGGAGTATTGTATGGTATGTTTAATTTTAGTTTTGTTCGTATTCATAAGTGTATTATATTCATGTAAAGAGCAAATGGTGTGCTAATAAAGAGTTATATATATATATATATATATATACCGGGTGAACACGAGGTGAGGTACGCCCCCCAATTTTTCTATAGTTTTAAAGATACAGGTTTCAAATTTGGTATGTCGATATATTACTCAAATACGCATATTTTGTCTCCATTACCGAAAACTCACCACTTCCGGTTTAACCGGAAGTGACCCCAATCTTTTTTTTTCCAATGACACCCTGTATAATTTTTTTCATAATTCGGATGAACACGCAATTCGTGATAACACTGTTCTTCAAAATTGAAAATCGGTGAAAAATGGCGAAGATACAGTTGTGTGAAAGGAGTATGTTGCCATTTGAGAAATGGCAGTTGTGAGCATTTCTTTATGGGTACTACTCCGTTTTGAGGAAATTTTTGATAATTGTCGGAAAATATGGTTGCTGCAATTACATGAGAAGCTCAATTTTCAGCTGTATCTTACCTCGAACCTTCCTCTCGTAAATGCTGACGCCGTTCGTCAGTTGTGATGATTTGAGATTGATGTTCATGGCCCACTTTGTTCGATTGAACAATCAACTGTATCTTCGCCATTTTACAACCGATTTTCAATTTTGAAGAACAGTGTTATCACAAATTGCGTGTTCTTTCGGATAATGAAAACCACAAATACCAATTTTCATACCAATCAGTATATTGCTTTAGGCACTATAGAGCCAGCAACAAACAGGCACATGGCCAGATATTTTTAATTTTCTTGTTTTCTCACCTCTATTAATTAAGTACCGCCTATCAAAACATCAAATTTCAATTTTCTAACTGAACTCAAAGTAGAAAACAAACTCTTCAAAACCAACTTTGAATCATACAGAATACATACTTCAAATATTCCTGCATGGTTGGATAGTCACGTTTTTCAATGGCATTCTGAACAAAATCGTTCAAAGCTTGTCGCGGAAGCAGTGCAAATCTATTGGCTTCTTTATGAAGATAAGAAGGATCAGCATCTGGAATAGTATCTTTCAGTTCCTCCCAAATTGTTATCGGATCCACTTGTACCATGTCATAACCATCTAAAAAAAAATGCGTCTTGTAATTAGAATGGTAAATTGTTAATTGGTGAAACTACGAATAACCACCTTATTTGTTTCCATATAAGGCTTGTTCTTCTGTCATAGATTTAGCAGATTTTATCAGATTCTAAAGAGAAAAAGGCTTGTGAGTTATCTGTGAATTGAAGAGAAATGAACTGTGGTCAACTAGTCACACAAAAGATATCCCATATAAAGGGAGATATATAGAACTAACAAAAATGTTGCATTCTTCCTTTTTTTATACATCTCGCAGAAAAACTCTTTAAATAAAAGTTGCCAATATTGTAATGAAAATAGAAATTTGCAAAAAATGTTTAGTCTTTCAACAGCCGCTATTTCTAAACTAATGGTTGATTTGGTGCATCTTCGAACTTAACTGAGATATACAAATTCTTTAGGCTTGTTTTGGTTCGCAGTAGGGAAGGTCCTAGAACCGTTCGAAGTAGTCACACAGTCGTTTATTGAAAACGGACCCCGGCAAAATCTTTAACGATACGTTTGTCCTACTCTTTAGAACTGATTCGGAATCGTCCTGGTATCGAACCATAACAAACCTGTATTGGTTCATACATATTGCCTGCAGGTTCTGAGGATCATGATTAGCGAAATTTATTCAAAATCTGCCATTGGTAGTAATTCTATAAAAATTACAAAATATTACTTTTCCAAGTTATTATTTGAGGATTATTTTTTTTTAGCTCAACGTGTCGATGTGAAAAGATCAAAGAAATGTCGGGCAATAACTAAAAAATTTTTTTATTTAAAACTTACTTCGATTAAACTCATCAATGGCTGAATGTAGATCAAAATCAGCAGTTTTCTCTTGACAATATCTCAGAAGAAAATTTGGATCACAATCTGGGAATAATTGACATAGATTTCCATGCAGTTCATGATTGATTGTTGGAGCTACGTTACAGACAAATTCTGGCAATGGTCCTTGTGCTCCATCACCTATATAAAAAACAATCAAATATATAAGCTTTCTTTTTTTCAACATGAAACTTCTATATGCGCATTCAAGAGAGGGTGAGGATTAATAGGAATGGGGCCAAAAAGAAGTATTAAGAGGGCTTTACTTCCCTATGCCCCATTCCCACATTTGACATGGTAGTAAATCACTCATGGGAGGAAATGGTACACAGCGAGCTTATGTATGGAGTACACAGTAAAATTAAATTTGATCTGCTTACCTGACAAAAGATTTATCATATTTTCGATTTTTCCTTCAAATGAATCTAATGGATTCTGTTCTTCCACTAGTTTTACGATATCGTTTATGACTTGAGGGGAGGTATAAGGGAATATTTCACCTAACATATCGGCGAAATTCTGCATGGGTGGTTGCTCCATCATTGTTGAACCCTGATATTCTGCTATCTAAAAATTAAGATATTTTCGACTTTTTCGGACTCTCAATTATCGAGTGCGCCCCGAAAATACTAGGAGTTTCATAAAATTATCTTAAAGATAAGGAACATACTTGATTTGTGAGTAATAAGAAATTTTAAGGTTAAGTTAATAACAAATAAAAATGAATCCACAAAACTTGAGTTTTAAAAAATCAAAGGATTTTTCATTTCAAACTCACATAATACTCTGTCACACCTTAGATTAGATTTATCTAAGCTCTGCCTCTGTACTTTACACACACACTCACTTAACAACTTGGGAAATAGGAAATGGGGGGGGGGGGATTTGGCAGTAAGTAGCGTTTTGTTTTACAGTGTTGCCGATTGCGGCTGTGCAAATAATGTGGAATGGTGGCGGATAATTTTCCTACCCTGTGAAAATCGGATAATGGGGTACACGCATGTGTTCCTTTTCTAAAATAATTTGGTTTGCACATAAAGATTACCACCTAGAAAGATCAACAACAAACTTGGAAATAAAAAAAAATATCTATTGTTTTTCATAATTTAATACTGAAAACGCTAATTTTTTTATAACATTCAAAAACGTACTCCTAGTGCCTCTGATAGACGTTACTTCACACAGTTCAAACTTTTACCGCTAGTTGCTTCGAACTGTCAATTGTAATTTCATTTTTCTTCATTTCTATGTTTGTACTAATATTTTATCATAATATTTTCAATTGTTACTGAAACATTTCATTGAAAGTGAGATTGAATTTATGTTTGGTTTACAAGAAACAGGATTGTCTATCAATATTCTTGAAACAACCACAATTGGCGCTACTGTTTGGGGGAAGTTATTTGAAGGCCAAATCAAGTTTGAATAGGGGAGTGCCGCACAAGTTGCCAACTCAAAGAAAAAACTCCAAAAGTTCTGCCCCTCCAATGTCAATTGTTTGACTTTGGTTGTATGGAAAACCGCGAATTTGATATATTAATTCAATTACTTTTGGTCATGAAGCACTTATATATTTCTTATATTAAATATGTCATTCATAGTGATTTTAACTCTAAAAATGTGAACAGTTGGTAACACAAACAATATTTTATGAAAAAAAGATCGAATAAGAGAATACACAACACCGATTGATAACAACTGAAGTCAAGCAACAAGAGAAAAAAGTGGCGTTTGTCTACGTTGAGGTTCAAACCAAAGAGAGTAAACGTTATCTGAATAGGAGAGTCTTATCCCCCATAAGACAATGGTGGCA
Organism: Gonioctena quinquepunctata; assembly: GCA_018342105.1. Classification (NCBI taxonomy): domain Eukaryota; kingdom Metazoa; phylum Arthropoda; class Insecta; order Coleoptera; family Chrysomelidae; genus Gonioctena; species Gonioctena quinquepunctata. Next base: position 854,705 of record JAFIRS010000295.1, read on the forward strand.
CTAGCGCACTCAGCACTCTGGTATCTGAGAGTTACATGCTCTTGAATGTATATTGGACCACTCTGTATGTTACGTGGGCCACCTGTACTCATGTCCATGTACGTCACTATAATGGGTTAATGCTACAAGATTCTGATTGGCTAGAGCTTATTAGTACCTCCTTTTCAGATAACGTTTACTCTCTTTGGGTTCAAACGATATCGTGACAGATGACAGTCGATAATGCACGAATCAGATTGCGGCAGGCACCAACACTCGTGATATAGACACAAAATTCCCTATTAATAAACTAAAGAATATAAACACTTTGGGACTAAAAATAAATGATCCAGCATATATAGTTTGTGATTCTCTACACAATCCTAATGAAATTATTACAATTGAAGAGGCAGAAGTTTTTGGAGGTTTTTTTGAAGTTGGCAACATGTGCGGCACTCCCCTTCAAATTTGAAAATATAAAAAAAAAAGAGATTTATGGAATTATTTTCACAAAATGTAATTTCTGAGGACCGAACTGATGCAAAAAGATAATAAAATAAATTCATGCGTTTTCCCTATTTGAGTCAACTCTCAAAACAGCATGCATTTGTGGAGTGATGGAATACACATCTGCTACTGGATGATGCAATAGGAAACACGCATGTGCCCCTTTTCTGAAATATTTTGATTTTCACATGAAGATTAAAAACTAGAAAGTTCTGTAACAAACTTGGAAATAAAAGAAATGTTTTATTGTTTTCCATAATTTTTAATAAAAAATGCCAAATTGTTTTACTACATTCAAAAAATAAGAAAGAAATAGTTTTGTCTATCAATATTCCTGACACAACCACAATTGGCGCTAGTGTTAGGTTAGGCGGGAATTATTCAAGTGAATGTCAAATCGAGTAGAGCATCTCTAAATTTCGTCTCTCGTCTTTCGTCTCTCGTTCTTGAGATACGACCATCCAACTAAATATAAACTAAAGCCCGTCTCACACGTGAACTGAAGGCTGTTTCCACACTAACTAAATCTTCTCTCACACGTGAACTAATGCCCGTCTCACACGCGACCTAAACCTCTCACACGTGAACTAAAGTCCCTCTCCCACGTAAACTAAAGCCCATCTCACACGCGATTTTTTTATAAATCTTTGTTTCTTGGACAATTGTCCTGAAATTATGAGCATATACTAAATCAATCATTCCGAATCGAATCCTTTTCGCAGACATACTCTAACTCTTCTCGTTCATGAGATACGACCCACTTCCAACTAAAACTGAAATAACGGATCCATACACTACCTATATTTGAAATGAAAGATTCATATATTATCTAAATTCGAAATGAAGGGCCATACACTACTGAAGTACATATTTTTGGAATCACGTGCGATTTTTTCGAGAAATATTTTTTTTCTGAGAATCGTCTTGAAATTATGAGCACATACTGAATCAACCATTCTGAATCGAATGCCGTTCGCGAAATTAGTCTAACTCTTTTCGTTCTTGAGATAAGACCACTTCCAACTAAATATAAACTAAAGCCCATCTCACACGTGAACCAAAGGCACACGTGATCTAAATCCCCTCTCACACGTGAACTAAAGCCCGTCTCACACGCGACCTGAAGCCTCTCACACGTGAACTGAAATCCCTCTCCCACGTGAACTAAAGCCCATCTGACACGCGATTTTTAAATTAATCTTTGTTTCTTGGACCATTGTCTTGAAATTATCAGCATATTCTAAATCAACCATTCCGAATCGAATGCTTTTCGCAGAATTACTCTAACTCTTCTCGTTCTTGAGATACGACCCACTTCCAACTGAAACTGAAATGAAGGATCCATACACTACCTATATTTGAAATGAAAAATTCATATATAATCTGAATTCGAAATGAAGGGTCATACACTACTGAAGTACATATTTTTGGAATCTCCATGATGTTTTCTACATTATTCTTTAATCTGAAGGCAATAGGACGATTTCGTTGTTTTGATGAATTTCATGGGTTAACCCCTTGTGCGATTTTTTCGAGATTTTTTTTTCTTTCTGAGAATCGTCTTGAAATTATGAGCACATACTGAATCAACCATTCTGAATCGAATGCCGTTCGCGAAATTACACTAACTCTTTTCGTTCTTGAGATACGACCACTTCCAATTAAATATGAACTAAAGCCCGTCTCACACGTGAACTAAAGGCTGTTTCCACACGTGAACTAAATCCCCTCTCACACGTGAACTGAAGCCCGTCTCACACGCGACCTAAAGCCTCTCACACGTGAACTAAAGTCCCTCTCCCACGTAAACTAAAGCCCATCTCACACGCGATTTTTTTATAAATCTTGTTTCTTGGACAATTGTCTTGAAATTATGAGCATATACTAAATCAACGATTCCGAATCGAATGCTTTTCGCAGAATTACTCTAACTCTTCTCGTTCTTGAGATACGACCCACTTCCAACTAAAACTGAAATAAAGGATCCATACACTACCTATATTTGAAATGAAAGATTCATATATTATCTAAATTCGAAATGAAGGGTCATACACTACTGAAGTAATATTTTTGGAATCTCCATGATGTTTTCTACATTCTGCTTTAATCTGAAGGCAATAGGACGATTTCGTTTTCTGCGAACTCATTTTTTAAATATTTTTTTGAAGAATGTCTTGAAATTATGAGCCCATACTGAAGCAACCATTCTGAATCGAATGCCGTTCGCGAAATTACTCTAACTTTTTCGTTCTTGAGATACGACCACTTCCAACTAAATATAAACTAAAGCCAGTCTCACACGTGAACTAAAGGCTGTTTCCACACGTGAACTAAATCCCTTCTCACACGTGAACTAAAGCCCGTCTCACACGCGACCTAAAGCCTCTCACACGTGAACTAAAGTCCCTCTCCCACGTAAACTAAAGCCCATCTCACACGCGATTTTTCAATAAACTTTGTTTCTTGGTCAATTGTCTTAAATCATGAGCATATACTGAATCAACCATTCCGAATCGAATGTTTTCGCAGAATTACTCTAACTCTTCTCGTTCTTGAGATACGACCCACTTCAAACTAAAACTAAAATAAAGGATCCATACACTACCTATATTTGAAATGAAACTAAATTTGAAATGAAGCGTCATACACTACTGAAGTACATATTTTTGGAATTTCCATGATATTTTCTACATTCGGCTTTAATCTGAAGGCAATAGTACGATTTCGTTTTTTTGGTGAATTTCATGGGTTAACCCCTTTGTTCGATTTTTTCGAGAAATATTTGTTTTCTGAGAAACGTCTTGAAATTATGAGCATATACTAAATCAACCATTCTGAATCGAATGCCGTTTGCGAAATTACTCTAATTTTTTTCGTTCTTGAGATACGACCCACTTCAAACTAAAACTAAAATAAAGGATCCATACACTACCTATATTTGAAATGAAACTAAATTTGAAATGAAGCGTCATACACTACTGAAGTACATATTTTTGGAATTTCCATGATGTTTTCTACATTCGGCTTTAATCTGAAGGCAATAGTACGATTTCGTTTTTTTGGTGAATTTCATGGGTTAACCCCTTTGTTCGATTTTTTCGAGAAATATTTGTTTTCTGAGAAACGTCTTGAAATTAAGAGCATATACTAAATCAACCATTCTGAATCGAATGCCGTTTGCGAAATTACTCTAACTCTTTTCGTTCTTGAGATACGACCCACTTCAAACTAAAACTAAAATAAAGGATCCATACACTACCTATATTTGAAATAAAACATCCATTTATTATTTAAATTTGAAATAAAGGGTCATACACTACTGAAGTACATATTTTTGGAATCTCCATGATGTTTTCTACATTCGGCTTTAATCTGAAGGCAATAGGACGATTTCGTTTTTTGGTGAATTTCATGGGTTAACCCCTTTGTTCGATTTTTTCGAGAAATATTTGTTTTCTGAGGAACGTCTTGAAATTATGAGCATATACTAAATCAACCATTCTGAATCGAATGCCGTTTGCGAAATTACTCTAACTCTTTTCGTTCTTGAGATACGACCCACTTCAAACTAAAACTTAAAAAAAGGATCCATACACTACCTATATTTGAAATGAAACTAAATTTGAAATGAAGCGTCATACACGACTGAAGTACATATTTTTTGAATTTCCATGATGTTTTCTACATTCGGCTTTAATCTGAAGGCAATAGGACGATTTCGTTTTTTGGTGAATTTCATGGGTTAACCCCTTTGTTCGATTTTTTCGAGAAATATTTGTTTTCTGAGAAACGTCTTGAAATTATGAGCATATACTAAATCAACCATTCTGAATCGAATGCCGTTTGCGAAATTACTCTAACTCTTTTCGTTCTTGAGATACGACCCACTTCAAACTAAAACTAAAATAAAGGATCCATACACTACCTATATTTGAAATAAAACATCCATTTATTATTTAAATTTGAAATAAAGGGTCATACACTACTGAAGTACATATTTTGGAATCTCCATGATGTTTTCTACATTCGGCTTTAATCTGAAGGCAATAGGACGATTTCGTTTTTTTGGTGAATTTCATGGGTTAACCCCTTTGTTCGATTTTTTCGAGAAATATTTGTTTTCTGAGGAACGTCTTGAAATTATGAGCATATACTAATGAAATGAAATCTTTATTTGAAATAGGAAACATCCTAATTTACATACATTTCTAATATTTGTAATTAGTAATAAAAATATTTAATGCTAAACAAAAGAAAATACTAGAATATAAAGAAAAAGAAAAAATATAAAGAAAAAAAACATAAAAAAATATACAAAAATACACCTATAGTGTCACAATCATCAGAGATTGAGTTAATATATATTATACTCATGTACACTCAGTATACATGGGTAGCATAGCACACACACGCACATCCACTCATACACATGCCTTCCATAATTCATATTTTCACATGTACAGTGGTGAAATGAATTCATTTAAACGAGTTTTGAATGTGTTTAAAGACGGTGAATTTTTCACTTCATTTGAGAGGTTATTGAAATCATTTAAGCCCTTGAAGAATAATGTTTTCATTGAGCTTGTATTTCGAGTTCGAGCTATATGGAAATTGTTCACGTTTCTTGTAGGATAAGTGTGGATCTCATTATTATACGTAATTAATGAACTAAGATAACTTGGAACTAACTTTTTTGTTATTTTATAAATGAGCACCATTGTCATGAAAAACAGTCGTTTGTTTACGTTATGCCAGTTCAAAGTTCGTAACATCTGATCAATTGGAACATATTTATTGCATTGCAGAATGATTCTCATACCCCTATTTTGAAGTTTTTGTAAGGTCATTAAACAGTTCTTGTCCAAAAGGTACAGTAAGCTAGCACAATAATCAAAGTGGGGTTGTATTATTGTCCTATAGATGGTTATTTTGGAAAAGAGAGACATGTTATGGGATACTCTAGATAGAAAGAATAACTTTTTTGATATTTTTTTACAGATGTAATCGCAGTGACTTTTAAAACTCAATCTATCATCTATCATAAAACCTAGATATTTAAATTCCTTTACCCATTCCAGATTTTCACCTTCTATTTTAATGTGCAAATGTTGATAGTTTATATTTTTTAATTTGTATTTTGTACCCAGGATCATTGCCTTTGTTTTATTTAAATTTAATTTCATCTTATTTGTTTTCAAAAATGCTTCGAATGAGTTTAAAACATGATTTAGTCTCGTTAACGTTTCACTCAAGTCACTACCATAGCATGCTACCAAAGTATCGTCCGCAAAAAGGTTAAGAAAATCATAGCCCGTTACGAAATTGATATCATTCAGGTAGATAATGAATAGGAGAGGCCCCAAGACACTACCCTGTGGCACCCCTACATCATTAGCCAGCTCACTAGAGAACGATTTCTCTATTTTACATTTCTGAGACCTATTGTTTAGATATTGCTCAAACCATTTCAACACATTACCTTCAATACCGTAATATTTTAGTTTTGTTAGTAGCATTTTTCTGTCGATGGTTTCAAAGGCTCTTTTGAAATCAAGAAAAACTGCAGTTATATAGTTACCCTTATCTATTTCTTGCTTCCAGTTTGATATCGTTAATTGTAAGAGCGGTTTTCAGACAATGCTGTTCTCTAAAACCTGACTGATTACCAATTATAAGTTGATTAGTTTCGAAGTACTTTGACAATTGTTGATGTACAATGATTTCTAAGATTTTTTCGATGTTTGGCAACGTGTTTATTCCTCTGAAATCTGTTACTTCAGTTGCGTTGTTAATTTTAGGGATAGGAATTACAGTGCTCATTTTTTGATTCTCAGGAAAGTTTCCTGATGTAAGTGAAGCATTGATGAGATTGAGAAATGCATATCCTATTGTATAAAATGTTTCTTTCAAAAATTTTATATTGACTACTTCTTCAACACTGCCTTTGTTCGGAAGAGAAAAAATAATATTTTTTAATTCTGTAAGACTAACATTCTCAAATTTTACAAAGTTACTAGTTATTAATGGCAAATCTTCATGATTCCATTCAGATTCAGGTGTAATCTGATCGGAAATAATTTTTATACTTTCAGTAAAGAATTCATTGAACATATTAGCTGCTTCAAGTTCGTTTTGAGCTACGGTGTCTGTGCCAAAATTGATACATTTGTAGTTTAACTTATTTTTTTCACCTTTTATCAATTTTTTTAGTGTTTTCCACATTTCTTTTGCATTACTCCTATTTTCATCAATGTGATTCTCAAAATATTGTGATTTCTTGGTTTTTAGTAGGTTAACCACGGTATTTCTTTTTAGTTTGTATTGGTTCCATAAGTCATTTTTTTCAGGACCAGAACTTTTTTTGAATTGTTTATATGCTGTGTCTCTTTCCTAGAAGCTGATTTTGTTTCTTCATCATACCAAGGGACCTGCCTATTTTTTATAACAATTTCCACTAGTGGTGCAAAACGGTTTGTAATTGTTCTGCATTGTGTTTCAAAGTTTTTGTAGATTTCATTAACGTCAATAGAATTATTCAACCAATCGCATGATAATAGGTTCAAATTGATATTATGAAAGGCATTCGCATCGAGTTTTCTTGTGAGGAAGGAGGTTCCTATATAGTTATTATTTTTTATGGGTAAGTTAATTGTTATGATAGAATGGTCAGTAATTTTAGGACAGTCGTGCACATTGACAGATATAATCTGATTCGACAGTACATAATCAATAAGTGTAGCACTAATGTTTGTAATCCTGGTACATTTATTGACAAATTGTTCAATACCATATGATTGAATAATATTTTTGATACGGCGTGTGTAATAGTTATTCTCATCCAAAAAATTTATATTGATATCTCCTACCAGAATACACTAAATCAACCATTCTGAATCGAATGCCGTTTGCGAAATTACTCTAACTCTTTTCGTTCTTGAGATAATAATAATAATAATAATAATAATATTTATTTCACTTGTTAAACAGTATGAAAGCATTACAAGAAATATTTACATACAGTAACAAGGAAGACGTCTGTGTAAAAATAAAAAATTGATATAAAACTACAAAACATGACAGATACTAATCAGGACATATAAAGATAATTAACAATAATTTATCGAGAGAAGTTATTAAAACTCGTCAACGGTGTAGCAATTTCTTTCTATGAGATATTTTTTCAATTGTCTTTTGAATATAGAGATATTCATTGAGTCCTTAATAGAAACATCTAGCTTGTTATATAGTTTGGGTGCGAGATACAGGTGACTCTTCTGATAGAGAGAGGTTCGGTGGGGGTTCGGTATCAGCAAACCTTTAGCTCTAGTTGCATATGGATGGTCTTGTTGGTTTGCCATAAATTTTTCTTTATTCTTATAAACGTAGAGACACATCTCGTATATATACAGACCAGCAACTGTAAGTATTTCCAGCTCTCTGAATGCGTTTCTGCATGTCTGTCGCCATCCTAAATTAGCAACTATTCTGACCGCGCGCTTTTGCAAAATGAATACTCTTTCAGCAGACGAGCTCATACCCCAATTCAGGATTCCATAGCGCAGGTGACAGCCAATAGTTGCATAATACAGATTCAGCAGAACCTCTATTCCACAATGATTCGACATAAATCTCAGTGCATAACAGTTCTTTCGTAGTTTATCACATAATGAATCTAAATGAGGACTCCAAGTGAGCTTATGATCTAAAATTAGACCTAGCATTTTTGTTTCTGAGTTGGATGTCACCTCTAGTTGGCTATCTTCATATATTTTGAGAGTTTCAGTGGTGTTATGCATTGAGAATTTTACTAATGCTGTTTTGCTGATATTTAATGCTAGATGATTTTTATCAGCCCATTTCATTATTCTCTCGTATATGGTTTCTGTTGTTTCTGCAAGTGCTAATGTATTATGATCAGTGACAAGAACATTTGTATCGTCTGCATATGCAACTATATGTACCTTCGAAAGACTATGTAGATATTGTATCAAGTCGTTCGCATAAATAAGAAAAAGCAGAGGTCCGAGTATGGATCCCTGTGGAACTCCTTGTTTGCAGGCCAAGGACTGACTGTGAACACCTTGGATTATCACTCTTTGTGACCTGTTCTCTAGATAGGACCTCATCCAATCTTGGGCAACTCCACGGACCCCATAGCGATGCATTTTCTGGATCAGTAAATAGTGATCAACACAGTCAAATGCCCTAGAAAAATCGATAAACAGACCACAAACTTGTAGTTTGTTATCCAAGGCTGTTACTACGTGCTCAATGAAATCATACAAAGCTGTTTCCGTGCTTTTATCTTGCATGAAACCATGTTGGTTTGACGAAAGAAGTTCATTTTTAAGGAAAAATGCTAGTAACTGATTTTTAATATTCATTTCATACAACTTGGATATACTAGAGAGAAGACTTATTCCTCTATAGTTCTCATAGCTATTTGAGTCTCCTTTTTTAAAGATTGGGGTAACGATTGCAAATTTCAATTTTTCAGGGAACACTCCTTGTTCCATGGAAAGGTTTATCAGATAGGTCAGGGGGTAGACTAATTCTTCCATGCATTTTTTCAGAAGATTGTTTGAGACCTGATCATATCCGCTGGCATTAGAATTTTTTAATTTATTCATTAATTCAAAAAACTCATATTCCTTGATTGGATGGAAAAAGATGGAGTTTGGGCAAAGTGCGACTATATTCTCCATAAAATTGAGATCATATTCTCTTTGTTCTTCAGCTTTCGTGAAATGTGCATTAAAATTATTAGCCATGTCAACACATGACACCTTGTGTTCTCCATCAAAAATGGAGATATCCTTGGGTTTGTAGTTTATTTTCTGGATATTATTTATAGTTTGCCACATGGTTTTTGGTTTATTGTGAGAACTATTAATCTTATGCTCAAGCATCTTTGATTATTCTGCTTTAGTTTCTCCCTGTATGTTATAGTTACTTGGCGACATATGTCCTTGAAATTTTGGTTTACTCTCGCGCATTCTGAGTATAGGGAGACCATATTCTTGAGATTATAGAGTTCTGGGGTAAGGGGGCTAGAGTTGACTTTCTTTGTTTGTTTTGTCTGTTTAAGTGGAAAAGATACATCAATATAATATTGAAGGATTTCGTGAAATCTATTATATGCTTCATTTGGACATGTTTCCTTGTACACATTCTGCCAGTTCTCATTTCCCAATAATATTTTGAAATCTGAGATATTTTTCTCTGAAAAGCTTAAATAGTAAGAAATTGGCACAGGGGAGTTTTTGGTGGTGTTTTTATGGGGAATTTGATTATTTGCCCATAGTGATCAGATAAATGAAAATCCTTGATCTTCACCTTGTAATCTGCCATTTTGGTTATAAGAAAATTATCAATGCAAGTGCTGAGGAGGCTGTCACTCGGGTTGGTTCATATATTGTACACATTATGTTGTACCTGGATACTAAATCCTCTAGCTGGTTCACATTTGCGCAACCTTTTAGAAAATTTATATTAAAATCCCCTCCTATAATTACTTTCTCATTATCCTTGCAAATTAGTGTCAATAACCCTTCAAGTAGGTCTAAGAACAGCTTAAAATCTCCCATTGGTGGTCTATACATACAGACAAAGGTTGTTTTATTTTGTTGTGATCTGATGCCACAGCATTCAAGTACACCCTCAAGACATACGTTTTTAGGTTTAAGACCAAAATTCCAAACTAGTTGCATCATTTTTAAAATTGCTACACCGCCATTTTTGGTTTCACTTCTACAGAAACCAGTACATAAACTGAAATTTTTCAGCTTCGTTACAACCAGCTGCTCACTATTCTGCCAGTGTTCAGAAAATAATAGTAAGTCACAAAGTAATTCACATTCTGTTATCACATCTAACTGAACAATCTTGTTGCCCAGACACTGAATGTTTTGATGGCAGACTACAAATTTATTATTATTATTTCTAGTATATACATGTTGTTCAGTACTTTTTGGGTTGATACAGAACTTGTCACAATTAGGTTTATTTAGTTCATCAGAGATATCTGGGAAAGTCGTGGGTATAAAAAATTACTATTGTTCTTACTAATTTCTGTTTCATTACTAGAAGATACACCAGAAAGGGTTGCAGTGTTGTTCTTCACGCTATCAGAAGAGATTCTTGGTTCGTTTGTGTTTTGATTGAGTTCTTTATTCTGGTTGTTCGGGCTGAATACTGTTTGGTGCTGATTAGTTGATTTAGTAAGGTCTTGTGAACCACTAACTTTTTCATCCAATTTGGTGAATTGATTAATTATATATTTAATGAGCGATTTACTTAGAAAGTATGTTCCGGTTTTGTTTAGAGCATTACTATTTCTGTAAAATTTGTCAATTTCAGGTGACTATTGCATTCAAACAATTTTATAGTCGATCTGTAGTGAGTGTAGTTTTTGGCCAGGTATAAATTCTTTTCATAAGTTGCTTTGTTACTATTTTGTTTGTTATGGAGTATGGTTGAGTAATCATGATGATATTTATATTTTTGGGATATCAACAAACATTTTCAGCTTTTCAATATTTGTTTCCTTTAGCCAGATAATTAATATGTCGTTTTGGTGAAGTTTTTGTACTCGCTATTGCAGTTTTGAGAATTTCATCTACTCCTGCATTAGTTTTTAGAAATGATTCTACAGAGAAGTGTTCTTGGTTCTTGAGTCCCAAAGCTAAATTTTTTCCATGGTAATTTGAGACAAACGTTATTTTATTTTTATTTTTTATTTCAGTATCATTATTATGTACTGTCACATGATTTTTATTTTCTCTCCTTTCCATTGGTGTATAATATATTAGATACGACCCACTTCAAACTAAAACTTAAATAAAGGATCCATACACTACCTATATTTGAAATGAAACTAAATTTGAAATGAAGCGTCATACACGACTGAAGTACATATTTTTGGAATTTCCATGATGTTTTCTACATTCGGCTTTAATCTGAAGGCAATAGGACGATTTCGTTTTTTTGGTGAATTTCATGGGTTAACCCTTTGTTCGATTTTTTCGAAATATTTGTTTTCTGAGAAAACGTCTTGAAATTATGAGCATATACTAAATCAACCATTCTGAATCGAATGCGTTTGCAGAAATTACTTTAACTCTTTTCGTTCTTGAGATACGACCCACTTCAAACTAAAACTAAAATAAAGGATCCATACACTACCTATATTTGAAATAAAACATCCATTTATTATTTAAATTTGAAATAAAGGGTCATACACTACTGAAGTACATATTTTTGGAATCTCCATGATGTTTTCTACATTCGGCTTTAATCTGAAGGCAATAGGACGATTTCGTTTTTTTGGTGAATTTAATGGGTTAACCCCTTTGTTCGATTTTTTCGAGAAATATTTGTTTTCTGAGAAACGTCTTGAAATTATGAGCATATACTAAATCAACCATTCTGAATCAGATGCCGTTTGCGAAATTACTCTAACTCTTTTCGTTCTTGAGATACGACCCACTTCAAACTAAAACTAAAATAAAGGATCCATACACTACCTATATTCGAAATGAAACATCCATTTATTATTTAAATTTGAAATAAAGGGTCATACACTACTGAAGTACATGTTTTTTCCTGAAAGCTGATTGATTCAACATGATTATTTTATCGAGATCTAAAAATTCTTCAACTTGTCTATACACTGCTATTTCTAAAATCTTTTCCAGCCCGGGCAATGTATTAACAGGACGAAAATGTATCGCTTCTATTGTGTTCTTAATTTTTGGTATCGGTGTTACTGTTGTTAATTTTAATTTCTCAGGGAATGTACCAGTTATTTATTTATTTAGCGTATGGATTCTTTACAATACGATGATAGGAAACTAAAAGTACAAACAGAAATGTAAACAATCTCTGTAAAGACAACATATATCATATCATATCACAGATTCTATGACTAACTATATATTAATGTCCAAATTGCACAGCCATTCGATTGCGTCTTGAGAGCACTCCACTAAGTCCTGGAGGTTTCCCCATAACACGGAATGGGCAGTCTGAAAGCGATATGGCGGATCGTTTGTCTCGGTGATCCACAATCGCACGGACTGTTGGAGGCCCCATCGGTGTAGGAGTCGGCACATTTACCATGTCCTGTCCGTATTGATTCAGCTTAGACCAGATGGAACGTGGGAGGGTTGAGCCATTGAAGCCGAGTTCAGGATTGGTTATTTGGATGTAGTCAGATTCTGTTGTAGGCAGCCATCTTTCTGTCCGTTGCTCTTTCATATTGAATTCATCAGTCATTTCGGAGGCGGTTCTGATAGGAGGGTGTCTGGATCTATGAAGAAGCCCCACTCATTACACAAGGCCGCCAACGACTGAAATGTACCAGTTTGTAGTGAGACATTAATGAAGTTTAGAATTGCATTGCCTATAATATCAAAAGTGCCCTTGATGAATTTTATACTCAATATTTCATTATTGTTTTTTGTTCGACATGCTAGATACAATGTTCTCTAATTCTTTGATATTCAAAGTTTTGAATTTCGACATTTGAATTTGACTTTCTCTTTCTTTGTTTTCAATCCATGTTTGATTTTGTATACTTTTAACAATATCTCTCATACTCTCCACAAAATATATTTCGAAATATCTCGCCATTTCAGCTTCCTTTCTCACTATTTTGATTTCATTATTGATATTAAATATTATTTTTTCAAAATTAGTTTTTTTCTCACATTTTATGAGTTGCTTCAAATTTTTCCACATTTGTTTAGCATCGTACCTATACTTATCAATTTGATTCTCATATATAGTATACAGTTTTTTTCATTTTCAATGTATTTACAAAGTGATTTCTTTAACATCACTATTACACCTACCTAGAAGTTTTGCATCCTGGAAGAGACTTGCAATTGGAAGTTAAAAGTTTCAGTTTGTGTCTTGGGAGAAAAGAAAACTTTGTCGGAAAATATTCCCAGTTTTTTATCGATATTATAGTTAACGAGGTAGTCAATTCTGTGAAACGTCTATGTCATAGAGAGCATCAAAACTATTGTCTTCTTCCTGCTGACACGAAACATTCTGAACTTGGTACATATAAGTGTTCGAATATTAATTTTAAGGGAAAATTGAAAAAAATTAATTTGCATGCATGAATATTCTAAAATATACAAAAAAAAGTTAAAAAGTAATTTTACCTCTTTAACTTACCAATGCCATAAAATGTATTTATGTTTGGTCTTCAGTTTTTCAATCATGATTTGGATAGAAACAGTCATAGCTGTATACCAAAAAATGCATTTCACTTGTTGCGGTGGCAGTCCATAACACATAGACATTTCAATCTTCAGATCGAGAAGTCACAAATATTGTCATCGAGTAATCTAGAAGAGTGAACAATAATTAACATATGTATTTTGAAAATTCATAAGAATCCCAGCAAACATGAATGAGCGGTAAATAGACGGGCGTTGCTGTTAACTGCGGTAAGATGTCGGAAGCGGAACACCGATGTCGGTAAATAATTGGAATGATATCAGTTTGCCCTCTGGCTGAACATACGCATATTTATTATGGATGTTTTGAATTTAGCCAGAAATTACCCTTAAAGATTTGCGATAATCGCGCCGATGTCGTTTTGACACAGTATGTGGCATTACGCGACCTCTGTAATGAAAATGCAACATTGGCATTACTGAATATCGGGTATTTTCTATTTGTCAGTTCTATCTATTCGGTGAAATATTTTTCCAGGCCAGTTTAAAATGTCAGGGAAATATGGATGAGTATCTTGGAAACCATTTGAGATACAATAAAAATAGTTGAAATGGAGAATAAGTTGTCTGTTTAGGTAAATAGGAACAATCTGGCTCTACAGTTTCAGAAATCCTCTACAATTAGTGGCTTCAGAGAGTGAAAACAGTTAATTGTATATATCTAGTCCATGAATCAGTCGATTCTGAATGTTTGGTGAATTTATTGTGTATAATAATGACCTATCTTCATTGAAGTTTCACTGTTTTCGAAGATATAATGCCAGATTGTTCTTAGAAGCTCATATGGGCCATTTTGTTTTCATTGAAACCGTCTTTATGCTCATTGCCTTCCAAGATACCCTATACTTCCATGTACTGCATTTTGAATTGGACGCCCCTGTATATTTGCATAGATCATTGATGAAATCCCTCCCAACAGTGGAATGACGCTGTTGATTAGTAGGATACCACTATCGCACGTAATCTCTACCATGCAATATCGGTTCATCTTAACTCTGTCTATCCGCTGAAGTCCGCTATGTAATAAAGCGGGTGGTAGTCTGAGGCCTACTGATGGCCGTCGCGACACGGGCTAGCCGGGCGATGACGTATCATGATTATGGCCGCTTATGCTTATCTAGAGGCCCGCGTAACATGTTTGCTGGGATACAATTTAAATTTGCTAGGCTGACCTTGATAGGATATATTTGATGCCTTTTGTTGAATATCCATTATTATGGTACAGTTAGAATTCACTTTTTCAACCACTTCAGTCCACGACCCAAAACAACAATATCTAGGAGATTGAGCCCATCGTCGATTTCCAACAGTTTGAATTCCGCACTCCTACATCAGTAATTCAATTCAATTCCAATGTGAGGATCTGGTAAAAAGAGCCATTCTTAAGAATTTATATTTTCTATTTCCATTTGTAGATCATTGCATCCCTTGAGACTCTTGAGGGAGCAGTGCTGCCAATTGAAAGTATACAATATGCTGACTAGCATCTGTCAAAATGCGGAGTTTTACTCCCAAATTTTGAGAATGCTTACAAAATCCCCCAAAAATTAATTTTTTACATAATCTTTTGGTATATATGGATGATTTCGAGGTCGACTTGTTCTGATGATACTGATTTGAAACGAAACCAGAACAAATTAGACTAGAAGAAGCACATATTCTCAAATGTCCATTGAACTGGAAATGCAATAGGAAACACAAATGGGCTCCATTTCTAGAATATATTGATTTGCACATGAAGACTACCACCTAGGGAGCTCAGCAACAAACTTAGATATTGAAAAAATATCTAATATTTTTCATAATTCAAAATTGAAAACGCAAATTTTGTCGTCACATTAAAAAACGTAATCCTAGCGCCTCTGGTGGACGTAAGCATCGTTATTTCACACAGTACAATTTTTTTCCACTAGTTTTCTTTGTCCGACTATAATTTCATCTGCCTTCGTTTATGTGTTTTTACTAATATTTTAATCATCATAGTATTTATGTTTTGGGTTGAAAATAGTATCTACTATCAATATTCCTGAAACAACCATAACTGGCGCTAGTGTTTGGGGAAGTTATTCAAATGAAAGGTCAAATCGAGTTTAATTGAGGAACACTTCTAAACTTGAAAATTTGAAAAAAAAGGGATATGAGAAATTATTTTCA